>JANHZT010008536.1:0-10328 GCA_032468215.1 Stegonotus admiraltiensis | reverse complement strand
TAGTTCGGAGAACTGGTAAATACCACCTCTGACTGGCCCCACCCCCATCTATTCTCTGCCTCCTGAGTCCCAGCTGACTGGGAGGAAATGGGAATTTTGCACTACCCTTGCCCTGGATTGGGGAGGGAATGGAAATTTTACAATATACTACCCCTGGAGTGAGGTGGGAATGGAGATTTTACAGTCTCCTTCCCCTGCCACACCCATCAAGCCACACCCACCAAGCCACACCCACAGAACCAGTAGTAAAAAAATTTGAAACCCACCACTGATGTTAATACTTTATTGTCCTTTTTTTTAATCTTGCCTTTTTGCATACTGAGATCAATATCATGTAAAGTTGGAATTTATCTACATAATTGTGAATTCCATTTGTAGAAAGTTGTTTTTTTTTCCTTTATGGGGACTGCTTTAAGCAAACTAGGATGGCAAATACTATGTTTTTCATGAGTCATTGGACATTATGTGCCTGAATGTTTCAATTTATTGATCTGTCCACTTTTTGGAGATTGGAAAAGAAAGGAAAAAAATCAATAAACCTCATGTTCAGAAATACAGATGCACCATTAAAGTGCATCATTAAGGTTCAATGTTAAAGGATAGTAAAAATAAAACCAGAAAGAGCATAGGGGATTATGTCCAACTATTACATCTGATGGATTTGTTAACTGATAGTTGCAGTTGATAGATTACAACATATTGAAAATAGACTGAACATTGAGCACGTTGTTCACTGGGTTCCCTGGTTTTAATGGACTTATCTTTCCCAGTGGAAAGGCAGTGATTAAAAATAAAACAAAAGGGAAAGAAAGTTTCAGATAGTTGCAGTATGCTTCAGTGAAGTTTGTTTACAGAGAGGTTGTATAGAGTTGCAAGCAGATTTATTAATTTTACAGGACAAGATATAGAAAACTGAAAAAAAGCAATTGGGGGAACTCAAAAGAAATCAAAGGTATTAACAGGGTCTTATACTGCAGATACCCCTTCAGCAGAGATAATGGATTCTTTAATGGGGCTCACAAGGATGAATTTTCAAAAGCTTATGCCCAAAATAAAGCCTAATATAGCAAGTGTTTTGTCAAGTGACATAATATGAAATAGGAGCTTTCCATTGATTTGGAAGAGGACAGTCAACTGAAAAATAACCTACGGGAAGCCTGATATATCTTCATTTACTTCACAAATGTAGCTTTCAAGAACTATTGCCTCTTTTGTCTTCTTTACTTAGGCTGTGTGAATGTTGTTTGTGACTTATTAAATCACCCTTACTTACAGATTATGATAAATACTGGATTATGTTAATGTCTAATATCCTATTGAAAGTGCACATCCATGAAAATGGCAAATTCATATGCACGGCCATAAGCAGGAGGGAGGAAATCGCAAAGCATGTTTCCTGGTGTCTCAACACAAGCTTCTCCCTTTACATATTCATACCATTAACAAGATTTTAAAAGGGCAGAGATTTCCCTGTGATTTCCCTATGATGTTGCAACTCAGTTTTCATTTATTTTGGCATCATCACAGTTAGCTACAGATGTCTCTGCTAACATATAATGAGACAAAAGTGTGTTATCAATGGCGAAATGTGTATAACTTTGGGGAAAGAATGCCAATTATATATTAAAATTGTGCTGTTTCCCCACCTATACTGTGTTTCCCCAAAAATAAGACCCTGTCTTATATTTTTTGAACCCCGAAATAAGTGCTTGGCCTTATCTTCAGGGAGGTCTTACTATTTTCAAGCATGTGGAGCAAGATGGGGCTCACCTTGTGGTCTTACCTGATTGCCAGCTCTGTCTCCCTAATCCTAACCAGAGGAAATGGCGGGGACCAGCTACACATGCATTTAAATATTTTCGGGGAGGGCTTATTTTCAGGGTGGTGATTGCTTTTTTTAGAGCATGCGCTCAAAAGACCAATTAGGCTTATTATCAGGCGATGTCTTATTTTAGGGGAAACAGGGTAAAAAATGGAAAATTGTTCTATTTCTCTCTTATATTTCAGGATTTGTCAAATGCTCTTGTAAAAGTTTTGTAACTTAAAACAACACGAATCCTCCTTTTATAACCTCTTAAATCTCCATTGTTTCCCCATATTATTCATGACAACAACATTTCTCACATTTGTGTTTTAGGTATTATGTGAGCAATATATTATCATGCTCTTAAGGTTGTAGAAAAAATGCTTTTAAAAGTAAAAAAAAAAAAAGTTGGCCATGCCCACCCAGTCACATTACACCCCCCACCAAGCCACGTCCACAGAACTGGTAGTAACTAATTTTACATTTCACCACTGTCTTATGTCCTTGGCCGTTTTATAAGAAAACTGTTTGTTTTTTTTTACTTCCAGGATCTGATGTGGCAGATTTTGATGGAAGGAGTTTCCTGCTTTACAGATTTAAACCCAAATCCACAACAGCCCTAAAAGACGTAATTTCTCTGAAGTTTAAAACCAGCCAAAGGGATGGGATTCTGCTACACAGAGAAGGACAGAATGGCGATCACATCACATTGGTTTTAGCTAATGGGAAGCTTTCCTTACTCATCAATATAGGTACCAAATACACAGTCATATTGTCCCTCTTTTAATAACGTAACAAAAGAAATCTGAACTCTCATATCTTTGCCATCTCTGTTGTTTATTATAGCAGACTTAACCATTTGTTTTTCTCCTCTTGAAGGTGATGCTAAAATGTATTCTGCTGATGCCCAGATTAATATCACTCTGGGTAGCCTTTTGGATGATCAGCATTGGCATTCAGTCCTCATTGAACATTTCAATAATCAAGTGAACTTTACAGTTGATAAACACACTCACCATTTTCATGCAAAGGGAGAATTCAATTATTTGGACCTTGATTATGAGGTGTGAAAATTATCTTTCATTTATTAGAGTTATTATCGTTGTGCTGTAAATGAGATTATGTGATTCAAGGATACTGTGAGATGCATAGTTGAGATTTCTCTGCTTCTCTGCTTTCTGTAGAATTAACCAAATTTGATTTTGTTATGAAACACAGTTCAGAAATTATTGCTATGAAGGATTTAAAGCATGGACAATGAGAAAGTACAACATTAGCAGGGAATTCAGTTTTATATTGGTGTTCAGTTGGGGTTGCTAATTTCTTCCCTGCTGAGTAAATTTGAAGGAGTTTACTTTCCTTTTTGGAATTGGTGGCAATGCAACTTCACCAGCCAGCTCTTATATCCCTTCATTATTTGCTAGTAAATATGCAGTGTTAATCATTCAAGCAGGTATGGAAAGCATGAGAAAAGCTAAGGAAGGAATGGTCAAGAAATATTTTGCTGTGTTTTTTTTTTAACTTATTTTAGGTTGTAGTGAAGTTGCAGTGACCAGGGAAATCAATTTTGAATCTAGGTCTCTATTTATTAAAACCATCCTAATATCAAAACCCTTATTGCAAGAAATCAGTTCAAACCAGTGGTGGGTTGCCCCCAGTTCGCACCAGTTCTATAGAACCAGTAGTAAAACTGGCAGGAGGCTCTGCCCACTGACCCTGACATCATCAAAATGCTTCTGTGCAGAGAGCGCGCAAGCGTGCGTGCGAGCAAAGCAAGCGTGTGCGTGGCCCCATTGCGAACTGGTAGTAAAGGTAAGTAGAACCCACTTCTGGTTCAAACCTCTAGTAAGAAAAATATTGGCTGTTTCCTGCTGCAATAAGCCTAAAAGAGAAGAAGACAATTATCAGAGAGTAAAAAAGAAAGTACCACTTACTATTTGCTTCAATTGAGCCTACTAAGTAGCCACAAACATATTACTCCAGTGTCCTACAGAAAAAGTTGCCCAATCCTTTCTCTAGACCAGTGGAAGAAAGTAATTGATCACTTTGTCATTGCACTAAGACATTTATCCTTTATCTTATCATCTCTCATCTCTGTGTAATGGTTTATAGAATCATATGGGAAATAGAACAAATGTATTTGAGCATGAGGTACTGATAAGTATGCAGAGCTCATGTGAATTATTCAAAAGACTGAGCAGCTTTCTATGTAGAATAAAACTACTCATTGCTCAAGAACGTTCATGACTATAACATCTGTGTGTACAGCACAGTGCAGGAGTTGCAAATCTATAAATCTTCAAATATTGCTGAAATATAACTCTCAACAGCCATTATGTATCATGGCCAAGAGTACTACAGCAACAGTATGGCAACATCTGGAAGACCACAAGTTCTTCATCATTGATTCAGAGCATGAATTATAACATGAAGAACAGGATGCCATGTATATCTTTAGTAAAAAATAAAAAATAAATAGAAATAACAATACATATTTGTGAAATACACATATGGGTAGTTTCATTGGACTGAAACATTTCAGTACAATTTCAGGTAGACAGTTACAATGACCACATGAAAACAGAATCTTTGCACAGTACAAAACACTGATAAAAATCAGGTCATCACTATATACATGTAGATGTATAGTATATTTGCATGTATGCTGAGTGTATCTATATGTTTTGTGTGTGTGTGTGTGTGTGTTCTGAATTGATATTTATCGGTAGGCATTGTTCAGATAGAAATGAGAAATACATTTTATTCTCTTAAAATTACTATTGAATAAATCTTCCCCTTTTCAAGAATGAGAACATGTTTATTTAGAGTCTTTTTCATTGTCTTATTACCTATGGAACTATACTTAAGGTCTGCATTTTTACCTGCAATTTATGTTAATGCATTTGCTAATTTGGAAAGAGCTTTCAAATGAATAAAAAATAACTTGATGCTTTATTTGTCTAAAATGGAAAGTGGTGTTTTTATTCTACTGTTAGTGTTTTTGTCATCATAGTTGCAAGCAGATTGTCAGAAAATAATTTAATACTGTTATTGATTTTTATTCTCTTTCTAAGCTCAGCTTTGGAGGTATTCCAATGCCTGGAAAATCAGGGATATTACCATGGAAAAACTTTCATGGATGTTTTGAAAATATTTATTACAATGGTGTGAATATTATTGATTTGGCCAAGAGATATAAACCTCAGATCAACATAATGGTAAGAAATATTTATATGTGTTCTCTCTCTCTCTCTCTCTCCCCACATACATATACATTCTTCTTCCCTTTGGACCTCACTTAATAGTAATATTCAAATTGCACTCTAAGGTTGTTATGTATTTAATTCTAAAAAGTTAATTTAAGTACACTATTGGAAATAGTTTTCTCTTCCCTGCTTCCTTCCATTTAACTGTGCCCATGAAAAATCTTTCTGGCTGACATAATATAATAACAGAATAAGGTGCCATGGGGGAATGAAAAGGAATATCTTTAGTGTGATTAATTAAGACTCTCTGGTACAAGCCTAATGTCTCCTTCTAACAGCTACCTCTATTCATCTCATATTGTTCAGAATGCCTCTTAGTTCTTAGTTTATTTTCTCTGAGGTTATAGAGGCTTGTGTGGCAAAGGAAATAATACAGCACTGACGATGTTACCTAGTTTGATAATAAAACGTATGCAAAAAAGAAAAAAAAGAAAAAAAAGAAAAAACCCCAAAGCACCAAAAATCCCATAATGTCAACACTGAGCTACAAATGTTCTCTTCTATCAGAAACAATGCATTTCAATCAATTTTTAAAAGTGAAGTGAAGGATGTACACCTTCACATTTTGGCTTGATTAAATTCAGTTCATTGTAACTGGCTTAATTGACAATATCACTTAATATATTTGTAAAAACTGCAGTTCCAATTGTAAATTGTGTGAACACAGGACCAGATTAAAGCCAAGAGCCTAAGCATAGCCTCAAAATGTTTAGAGGGGAATATGGAATAGGTAATAAGTGTCAAAATATTGAAAAATATTTGTTTCCATGTTAGACAGTTATATGTTTTTATCATGTATGTAAAACGGTGTGTTCATGTGCATGGTCAATAAACTACCAAAAAGAATAACAAATAGAGAAGGAATGAAAAGAAATCACATTGGAAAATCTAGTTATGCATATTTAAAGTTTAAACTGAAAAGTAAAGAATCATTTGAAACTTTTTTTTTAATTTCTAGGAATGGGAGATAAACAGAATATATCCAGTTCTCATTTTAACATGACTTTAGGCAATTAAATTTTCCTGAACTTTTCTGCAAACTAGAACAGTTATAGTTTCCAGTCGCACTTTTCCTGAGACTGTTTGCAGCATACGATATATACAAACATGTACATATTAGATTAAAAGGAATACAGCTATTCATACACACATGGAAACAGTGATAAAATTGCTTGGGGTGGGGAGTATGTTTAATGAGAAAAGAACAAACTTAGAGATGTATATTGGGAAAATGATACCTAAACATATAGCTACAATTATCTCTATACCTACATGTAGTTCAAAAGTTCAGTCCTCTGTTTTTGTAAAGAATATAGGTTATCAACCTTGTACTTTTCACATACCTAATATACACACGGAGGGCTCTCCACATTATCTAAACTAATCATGTATTGACTAGCAACCTTGGCTTTTAGTTCTGTATTTTTATCAGTACAGACCAGTGGTGAAATTCAGCCGGATCTATCCAGCTTGCGCGATCCGGTAGGTCCAGCGGCGGGAGGCTCCGCCCACCCACCCAGACATCATCACATTCCATTTTTGACCCTCTGCATATGCAGAGGCTCTGTGCATGCATGGAGGAGCTGTGCGCTTGCTATGCTTGCACATGCGTGCACTCACATTTGTGATCCGGTAGCAAAGGTAAGTGCATTTCACCCCTGGTACAGACTGACAGCTCTCAAATGGATGACATCATCTATTTAAAATGCTACTTTTCATCACCATCTTTTCCTGAAGTAGCTGAACAATATATAACTGCTATCCGTAATTTCTGACCATAGTAACAGACAAACTAATCTTGGCTAATCCTCTCCATTTCTGCATCGGCCTAATGTTTATCCTGTTTCCTTTGTTTCCAGGGGAATATATCTTTTTCCTGTTCTGAGCCTCCAATTATTCCTGTCACCTTTTTGAACCCCAACAGCTATTTAGCATTGCCTGGAACAGCAGGACTAGATGAGATTTCAGTCAGTTTTCATTTCCGCACCTGGAACAATGAAGGACTATTGCTATCAAATAAACTATATCAGACTTCAGGTGGCCTCCTTATGTATTTAAGTGATGGGAAAGTTAAGCTGAGCTTCTACAAACCCGGAAAGGCACAGAGTGACATCACTGCAGGTGAAGCAAAAAGCAGAAGGAAGCAATTTCTAAAAAGAAATGCCTGGACTTAAGCATCAGAATTCTGATGACAGCATTTTGTGTGTTTATTTTTTAAGTGAGAAAAACATGCTTTATTCATACCAGTGTATGAATAAATGGGGATACAAATACCAGAATTCCCCAGTTAGCATGGCAGTAGATGAGAATCCTGGCACTCTGACTGTAAACATCTGACGTTGGAAAGTTTGAAGAACACCAAAGTTGCCTAACATGGGAAATATTTGTTACAGGGCGCCTTACAGAGCTCAACTTCATATGTTGTTCAGCTGAAATAATTTGAATAAATGAATATATGATATACTGAGCAGAGGTGGGTTGCAGCAGGATCTGACCAGTTCTGGAGAACCGGTAACACAAATTTTGAGTAGTTTGGAGAACTGGTAGTAAAAATTCTGACTGGCCCACCCCCGTCTATTGTCTGCCTCCCAAGTCCCAGCTGATAATGGGGATTTTGCAGTAATGTTCCCCTGGATTGGGGAGGGAATGGAGTTTTTACAGTATCCTTCCCCTGCCACTCCCACCAAGCCACTCCCACCAAGCCATGCCATGCCCACCAAGCCACACCCACAGAACCATTAGTAAAAAAATTTGAAACCCACCACTGATACTGAGTACATGGAGAGTTTACTGCCCAATACAGAGTATTTATTACAAAGTGCTTGTCTGGTTCTCTGAAAGATAGAGTTCTGGATCTGATAAAAACTTGTATAAAGGAAAGACTGTATAGACATCCCTTCTTTTATCACAAATCTAAACCTCTATGCCTAAATATATGAATTACAGAATCTGTACAATAGCAGAGATTGATAGCAGTAATTTGGGCATAGTTCTAAGTAATTCTTAGAGGTGCCTTAAGATTATATTTGGGGTTGGGTTATGCTTTGCTTTGCTTTCCAGATAAAATGGTGCAAGTTGCATCATTGTTAACTTTCACAGCCATTGAAGGTCATTCCGATAAAAAAAAATCAGATTAACTTACACATGGCACTGGATAGAAATATTCCTTGAACTTGCGTAATGAATATCCATTTGTGAGGTCATTAGACTATAACACAGGAACAGCCACATTCATCTAGTCCAGCGTTCTGTTTCCACAATGGCCAGTTATTTATGGGGAGCTTACAAGTAGGACTTAAGTTCAATGATGTTCTCTCACTACCTTTAATCATTTAGGTGACTTTACAATCCAATGTTTTGTTCCCAATAGTGGATAACCAGAAGTACTGGGAAAAATAAAAATACCTTATGTCATATATAAAAGTCCAATCTTGTATATGAAATGTCAGCAAGGTTAATCGCCTGAGAGCTACCGGATCTGGCCTTTAAAAATCTGGATGACCAATACATTGCAACAGATACATTAAAAAAAAAACAACCCTCCAACTATTTTAACATTTGCTTGGATTTACTGGGTAATTTCCGGTAGTTCTATTATTCACAAGCCATATATTTAGAGCCAGATATTTAAACCCTAAAGCAAATACCCTAAGCATTATTGTAATATAGCTTTTAAATTGAATGTTGTGGTCTTTATTACATATCTCGTTTACAGAAACGTTGATAAAACAGGAGTTTAACAGGTTTTCCCCTTGCAGCATTTATTTGCATCTCTCCCTTTGAGTGAGTGGTAAGGTAACTGAAATATAACAGCTGGGATAATTGAATGATTGCCAGTAGCAATTCAGTATCATAGTGATGATTTATACAAAGCATTCATCCTAGAAATGAAGTTCTGACATTGGGTTTAGTAGCAGCACAACCAATTGCAATGTCCGCTAATACTCCCCAGCTCAGATTAAATAATGCAGAAAGTATGTCAATTTGTGGCTTTCCTAGGCTCACCATCAGAAAATGTTAATTCTACGCAAGAATGTCACTGATGTGCCGTTTACTGTGATCTATCTGGCTTCCCCTAAAGCAGTTTAAATCACAGCCCAATTACATGCATGTTAATGACACAATCATAGTTCACTGCCTGTTTTAAGTGATTTCTGCCATGCCCTGTAATGTCTAACCGACTTCCTGACATGCATTTCTGACAGACTACTAAACGGCAGGCACAAATCAAACTCTCTGTAAAATATTTGTCCACAACCTGACAATTCGCACAACAAAAAGTCAAAAACTATGTTAGAATAGAATTTATCTCACTGTACAATGCTACTAAGACAAAATTCCCGAGGAGTTATAAATGAAAGTTTTCATTTGCTTATGCAGCTATAAAATATCATGTGTCTTTTTTTTTTAAAGGTCCTTGCTTCCTCAGCAGAAAGTTATCTAACAACAGCACACTGTGAACTTTTTTTTTCTCTTGCTAGTAAGTTTGAAGTGTTTATTGTAGCCATTGGAGCAAATCAAGTCTGCAAGTAGAGATTGAGTAATTAAATTATGAATGGTTGGACAGGTTTCTTCCCCTACAGGCAGACTTATGACCTGGCTTTCACACAGACAATATGTGATAATTAAATTGGAGCATATTACTTTGAGCACAGCTCTGAGACTTCATTACCAGAGATATATAAAGATTTTTTTTTGTTTCCCACATAAAACAGAGAACAATGGCACATATTAATTTATGAATGATTAACTGACAATAAACCAAGACTTCCTATTGCAGAAGGGTCTTTATATAATGCTCCCGATGCAATTTCTTTTGCTAGTTGTTCAGCATCTGTTTAGAAAGATGGAAGTTTTGAAATAAGAAATTAGGATACGTTTACTGCTAGGGTTCGTATTATCCAGACTATTGCATCACTTTGTGAACTGGCTTCGAGCCATGATTCAACTGAGTCACCATCAAATTACTCCATCAAACCTTGTTCAGTGACTGTTCAAAGTTACAACAGCACTGAAAAAGGTGACTTATGACCATTTTTCACATGACTATTGCAACATTCCCAGTCACATCATCAAAATTTGGATGCTTGGCAACTGACTCAATTTATGATGGTTAGAGTGTCATATTAGGAGCCTGTGTGGCGCAGCAGACTAATGCTTCTGTAAAGGGAATATCTAGCATCCAGCTGCCTGCAATTACTGCGAGTTCAATTCTCACCAGGCTCAAGGTTGACTAAGCCTTCCATCCTTTCTAAGGT
>JANHZT010008532.1:0-14894 GCA_032468215.1 Stegonotus admiraltiensis | reverse complement strand
GTACAGATGGAACAGCCCTCTATAGGGCGAGCTACAACCTCCTCCCTCGTCTTCAAACTGGTGTCTTTACAGCCACCCCCACTCGCAGGGCTCAAATTTGACAAATTTGGCAAAGATGGATTTCCCCCCATAATATAAATAATGGCCTCAGAAACCCCCAAATTTTATGTTTGGATGGGCTGATGCATATAGGGGAAGCTATATTCACATATAAATATTTGGAGTTGTTGTGAGAACCAACAACCTGACTTACATCGAGAAGCCAAGTTGTATTCAATGCAGCTTTTGAACCAGTGAGATCACCCAAATAAATTAGGACTCCCCTATGACTATTTGGGCTAGTTTTTCAATGTTTTTAATGGGCAACACTATGTAGAACCTTTAACAGGAGTTAAAATGGAATATGAATACTAGGCTTTGAGTAATTGGAATAGGGGCTGTGAGTCCAATAAAAAATTCCATTTGGTGAACAATGTGTAACTGCACAAAAACTCTCCTACCCAAAGCAGTCATCTGTTCTTCAAGCAGAAGAACTCAAACAGCAAAACTTTCAATTGTAAACTACATTTGAATGGGAAAATGCAAACCGGTACAAAATCATGTACAGACATTCCTGGGATCGTTGGAATGTCTAACCCCAAATTACTCTTAATGTCTTGGAGAAATTCAACTGGATCACGTAGGTCAGAAAGTATTGTACAGATACAAAGAATAATTAATTTAATTAGACAAAGTACTTATGAGAAAGAAATGATGTGGTTTGGAAATTGGCTTCATAGTCCCTACATCTGATTGAATATCTGTGGGGACATCACAAATATGCAATGCATGAAATGGACTAAGAATAATTCTGAGCTAGAAGACTTTTGCAAGAAAGAGTAGGGAATTAAACATTAGAAAATTAAATTAAGAATAAAGAAACTCTTAGTTGGCTATATGAAACATTTGGAAACTATTATTTCTGCCAAATGAAGTGCTATATGAAATGGTTTCCAAAACTTTGCACCTGCAATATTCATTCTTTTATTCCTTTGAATCTCTAAAAACTGGCACCTAAATAGTAAGGATGTACTCAATATGAAGAAAGATATTGTGTTTAAGTTTGTACAATGTATAATCTGTGTCAGCTTTTGTTCATTTACACTTGCATATAACTACATTTGACTACCGTATTTCAACCCACAATACTTCAGAATAAAAGTTCCTCTTTAGAATAATAGCAAAAAAAAAATGTAGAAGTAATAATAATGGAAATAGCCAAGGAGTACATAAAATATTAAGTTTTATATAATCCAAAGTAGTATTTTTAAAATGGATTTTAAATAGTCTAAAACCTCATCTCACATATTATATAATTTCTTATTATCATTTTCATACATCTGTTTCTATTATAAAATGGTTGCTATGAAACAGTGTTTCTACTGCTGTCTAATAAATGGTTAGTAAAGTAAAAGATGTCAAAGTATAGATTAAACAATAATAGTGTGCAGTTAATGACAGCATTGTCTCTTATTTTTAAATCAAATACATACAAAGCAAGCACATTTTAAAGGCAATGGATTATCAGGGTAGCAAAATAAATCAATACTGTAATCTCTTAATGGAGTGTAGGAATATGTGGTTCTCCAGAAGAGAAGGTGATCAACTAAATGTTCCAAGAACTTAATCAGCATGGCTAAATTCAGTAGTTCAAAAACTTCTGGAAGACCATAGGTACTAAATCTCTACTTTCTCTTTAACAAATAAATGTGAGGTAGTTTAATAAAATTAGGCAGCTTGGAGAGGTGCAAAGATGCATCATCAAAATAAACCTATATTGTTCTACTTTAATTAATTTGTGAACTTTTGTACCTGATGTTAAACTAACAAGGATAATTTATTATTACAGGATAACTTTCATTTTGTTATAATACAGTGTTATGCAAATACTGAATGCAAACAAATAATGAAGGTGAAATTTATTTTCTGTGCCAGATAAATTAAGACAAATTGAAAGGAAATGTGTGTACTGTATAAGAATACAGTGGGGGATAACCTGTGGAATAGAACTATTACACATGGTTGAGAATGTGAATATTAATGAAATAAATCACTGGATAAGAGATGTATAACATATATAGCAGGAGACACTGATTAAGGCAGATGTAGAAAAGTGATTATCAACTTTAGACCCCTGGAGCAACATAAATGAAATCACATTCTTGTGTTCTGGGATATGAAAGACACAACTTGGATATAGATAAAGAAAGACTTTAATTATCTAAAAGAACACTGGGACCTACCAATGATAATTCAGATATGGAAGTATTAAAGAACACAGTGTAAAAGTAATTCAGGAATGTTTCTTTGAAAACATCAACAGAAGGGTTTAATAGCAGTCACAATGTATCAAAAATGAGTGAAGCCCTGAGACAGATCATTGAACAACTTTTTAGATTAAAAATAACAAATAACATATAATAAAATGTACTTTAAAGAAAATATATCTTAATTGCAGCAAAGATGTAATTACAAAGTATTGGTTGGCCATCACAAGCTTTTGAAAATCCATAGATTTCTGTTGGAGGTGGACTTGGTACAAAACAAAAACCAAAAGAAGAAAAAAGAAAATGTCTGAAACAATAAAAGATATTATAAATAAATACTGAAATCTCTTTAGAAAGATTTCAAATGACCAAACAGAGGAATAAAGGCCATCAGGGCAATTAAAACTTGAACAATTCAGTCATTAGGTACACCACTGAGATATTGAACTGGACTCAAACAGAATTAAAAGTCATGGTTTGGAAGACCAGAAAAATAATGACAATGAATTATGCCTTTCATCTTCACATCCATGTTAATAGGCTCTAATTTCCAAGGAAAATAGGTGGGTGTGGATTGTTGCGAGTACATTATATAATTGAAGAAGAGAAATGGCCATTGGAAAAAATATATGAATGACAGTGAAGGAATTGCACTGAAGCTAATATACCAGAAGGACATATTGAGTACTGGAAAAACCAAACTGGCCTATAAGAAAGATTAAATTAAATACTCAAATGAGGCATGGGAAGACACAGTATTACATGGCAGACAAAGCAGATAATAACAAGACCTAGTAATGGCTAAGAGCAGGAAAATTGAAAATTGAAGAAAGACTGAAGGGCTAATTGTACCTGCAACACCAAGACTTAAAAATAAATGCATACAAAGACAGAATTTAAAAGACGGCAACAGGCAGCAGATGCTGTCACTGCAAGGAATATGAAGAAACAGTTAACCACCTAGTTAGCTACTGTAAGAAGATTGCATAGACTGACATGAAGATTGCAACAATGACATGACAAAGTACCATCAACTGTGTGTTGGAAGATCTAGAAAAAGTATCATTTGCCTGAAAACAAGAACTTACTTGGAACAGCTTTCATCCTGAGACAATACTATTAACATTATCAAACAATGATATCTGCCTGTCACAGGTCCTTTGGAAAGACTCAATAGGTGAATAAATATGCCAAATCCAGTCTAAACATCTGACTGACTATATGACAAACTATAATAGCAAATTCAATGTAAATAGCTGTCCACAAATCAACAACTAAAATCAACTCCCATTGATCGTTCAAATATTATTAACCAACTTGCAGAAGGCTAATAGAGAAGGTGTCAGGCATACTTTTAGGGGCACAACATTCCGTAACATTTGAGCTACAAAAGATAATGTTTGCCTATAGTGTCCAGATATTGTTAGGATTTCCACACTATCTCCCAGCTAGCTTTGGATATCCATTTAAAATAATATGGTATGTGGAAATTATCTTGGGACTAGAAAGAATCAGACAAATGGCAGTTGAACCCACAGAAGAGATGTAGGCAAGAAAATATTTCAGAAGGAAACCTTTGTATTTTTAGACTTGCAATATTCTGTAAATGTAACTTTTACTATAAAGAGAGAGCTAGTACTCAAGGGTGTTCTTCTTGACTAGGCTAAGAAATAACAACCCCTTTCTGGATAGTCTTTGGGGCTGTTTTTTATATTTAAATGTGTCTGGATTTGTAATTTTTTCCATTCAAAATAAGACATTTCAGTTATTTTTAGAACACCATCCAGAACCAGAAAGTGTCAAAAGGAAATCATTGATATATCCATATTTATATTTATTTCCATAGCTAAATGCTCAGGGCAATTAACTACACTATAGTTGTGTTATATTGTATAAAACAAAACCAGTTAAAATACAGTTAAAACCCGGGAGGATGACTTAAATATTTTGGACAATATCTAGCATTTTGGATTAAAGTAAATGTTGTAGAACTACGCTCTCTCACACACAGTGGAATTCATAGTAACAATTGAGTTAAATACATTTAAGATCGAATGACTAAAGTATACAATTTTCCATTCTTTTAAAACATACCTATATTATATTTAATTGATTTAATACATAGTAAAAAAGTATATAGCTGTGCTTATATTAATATAATATTAAAATATTAATAAACCTAAATACAAAATACTGCTTTTATAGTATCTCTTTCCATAAATTCTTTTACAATTGTAACATATTTTACCAGTTGTTGTTGCTGCTGCATGGAAGTAAAAAGACAAACTCAAATCAGTTTTCCATGACATTAAAAACAATGTACAATTTCAAATCCTGAAGGTCAGCAATATCACTCTTATTTATTACTGAACCTGAACATCAGTGATCAACACGATAAAAAGCTATAATTGTTGTGGCTGCCAGCTGCCAGCAGAGCAGGCAGCAGACTCAGACGATGAGGAGGTTGGGGAGGAACTTGGGCCAGTCCTGGAGTCTGGGGAAGGCTCTGATGGATGCTCTGCATCGGAAGCAGAAATAGAGCCAGGGCCATCCAACATTTCCCAGCTGCCTTCGGAGTTGGAGATAAGTGGGGAAGAAGAACAGCAGGGGCCTGTTCCAGATGTGCATATGCACAGAGCTGTCAGGAGAGGAGAACAAGTGAGGAACAGGGCCCGACTCGGGAAGAAAGGCACACGTGGACGCTGAATGGCCCCTCCCTGGCTGGAGAATAAATAGAAGAAAAAGGGGAGTGGTGGTTGCAGGAGACAACAGTTCGTATTTCTTTGCTTATCCTGGTTCGTGCCTCAGAAACTTCTTGCCAGGAATTAATTTACAGCTTTGTGATTGGAAGCTCTCAGCCTGGCAATTATCTAAGGTCTGTTATTGCAATTAACCCTTGAAAGGATTCACAGTAGCTAAATAAAGAGGGCTTTCTCGGGACAAGGAGTCTGTTTCTTGGTTCTGCTAAGGCTGGGTCAGAACAATAATCGTCAGCAGAGGTAAAAACAACTCATGAAATATTAGGTACTGTACACACTGGTAAGTGACAGCTTGCTGTAAGAAATAATGTTGCTTGCCTATTTATAACAAATAGATTGACACAAAGCTATAAGAAAATAATACAAATCCTTGAGTTGTCCATACTGCATGTGCTTTTGTATATAGTACAAAAGCACATGTGTGGCTTGAATGCAAAATAGAATTGCAATGAATTGTACATATAATACCTTATTCTTAAGTATACATTTTTATTATTTTTATTTTTGTTTGTCTGACCTTGAAATGCTAATAGTATCTATCATAGAGCAGAAGAAAATTGAAAATGACCATACAATAAAGCTAACATTGAATTAAAGTGACTATAATTCCTTGAACTAGTGTTCTCCAAAGTTCTATACTATTGTAAGCAGTAGACTTTAAAACCAAAATGTGTATCCTGGATATACTGTACGCTCAGGAAGAAAGAACTTATTTTCAAGTAGATGATGTTGGACTGCATCAGCTACCCCATGAGGTAGCAATTTGAAAGTTATTGATAAGCAGCTAATTGGCCTGTAGTTGCCTAACTTTTTCTGGATCTTTCGTTATCATGTTGGCTTTGCCAGGTGTTACCCACTCTTCAATTTCACCTCCTTACAGTATGTTGTTAAACTGCTTGGCAATTAGTAGGTGTAGACTAGTCAGATGTTTCAACCAAAAACCATGCAGTTCATCTTCACCTGGTGCTGACCACTTCTTGATCTTCCTTGGTTTCCTCTACCACTTCTGATTTTATTACCAGTTCTTTCACTTCAGCTTCTTTTTTTATTTAACTACTTCTTTTTAACCAAGTAGAATCCTTGTATTTCTTTGAGTTTCCCATACCTGCGTCCAGAACTACATTGTTTCTCCCTTTTCAGGTACTGACTGATTCACTGCAGTTTCTCCATTGATAGAAACATTTTTGATTGATTGAAATTGGAGCTTCTGCTTATAATTTACAATTTAAGCCTCGTATCTGTTGATCTTCTTGGCTATAGCTGTTATTTGCTGTTTTATTATTGCCAGAGCTTCCTTGATCATCCTTGTTTCTAAGTGGTATTGCTTGGTTAGGTATTCTTTGGTCTTCTTGCTCTTCAGCTTCTTTTCTTTCATCCTTTCTAGCTTGCTTGCATCTGATCTCAGCTTGTCAATCTGATTTTCCAGGCTTATCTTCCCTTTTGGTGGCACACTGTTTGGATTTTCTTCTTTATTGATTTTGTATACCAGGTATTCAGTTATAACTGCAGCTATGCTGTACATTAATTGGTTTATTTATTGCAGTGAGCTAGTCCTTATATTTGATTTTTTAATTTTTTTAAAATTTAATTTAATTTAATTTAATTTAATTTAATTTAATTTAATTTAATTTATATTGCCGCCTATTTGCCCATGGTGACTCAAGATGGCTTACATAATTTAAAACCACATTGAAAAAACAATAAAACCAATAAAAGAATCAAATAAATTAATATAATAAAATCACCCCAGCCCACCTTCCACCCCAGCGACAGCAGATCACATGAGCCATTTAATGGGCTCCATCCCACTCTGGGTTCCCACATGGCAAAACCAGGTCTTTAGCATCTTCTGGAAGCGTATTAGAGTGGGGCCGTTCTAATCTCTGGGGGAATGATGTTCCAGAGAGAGGGGACCACCATGGAGAAGGCTCTTCTTCTGGGTCCCACCAGGTATATCTCCCTTGGAGATGATATTGCAATGTTGACATCTTTTAATGCTTGTGCTAGCTGTTGCTTTGGAACAAGCTTCAATGTAAGCAACCTTATTTTGACAGACATAGATAGAAGCTCTCTTTCTCTCTCTCTCATCAAATGTTTCATCCAAAATCCATGTAATTCATCTTTCCCTACGGTAGCACTGACCAATTCTTGATCTTTATTACCTTTTTATTCATGATTCCTGCAGTTATAACAAGTTATTTCATCTTTTTTTTATTCTTATCCACTTCCTTTAACTAAGTGGCATTCTTATTATATTTCTTTGGTTTATTCCATATCTTTGTCAAAAACTACACTGCTTCTTCCTTGTCAGGTGCTTACTGATTCACTGCAGTCTCTCCATTGATGGATTGGTAGAAATATTTCTGATTGAATTGAAATTGGAGATTCTGCCTATAATTTGCAATTCAAGCTTCACATCTGCTGTTTCTTTGAATCAAGCTCCATGTCAGGCAATCTTAATGTGTTGTTTTTGCAATGTTCTAGATCATGGGTGTCAAACTCGCAGCATCACATCGCCATCACATGCCATATCACAATGTTTTTTCCCTTCGCGGAACTGGGGTGGGCGTGGACACATCCAGCTTGCAGGCCACCAGTTTGACACCCCTGTTCTAGATGCTCAGTTATCCTTTGTTTCAATTCTTCTACCTCTTTAGTTAGAGGGATTTATTCTTTCTGAGGCTGTGCTGGCCTCCTCTACAACCAACTCGCTATAATTTGTTTCTATAGTGTGAGATATTTCTGTCAAGGCTTTGCCCTGACAGGACCTTTGTCCTGGATTAGATCTTTGCAATTCTTCCAATTCTGTTTATGTGAGTACTTTATTTCCAGTGCTTCCTTGATCTTTCTTGTTTCTGGGTGATATTTCTTTGGTCTTCTTGTTTTTCAGCTTCTTTTTCTTTCATATTTTTTACTTTGTTTGTATCTGATCTAAGCTTGCTGATCTTATTTTCTAGCCTGATCTTCCAGTTTGGTGATGATGGGTTTTTTTACTATTTTCTTTTTTGTTGATTTTGCATCCCAGGTATTCAGTTTTACCTGCAACTGTTATGTACACTACTTGGTTTGTTTCTTGCAGTGAACTGGTGCTTATATTTGATATTACATTGTTGGCACCTTTTATTGCTTCTGCCAGCTCTTTCTTTGGAACAAGCTTCAATGTGGACAACCTTATTCTGCTGTTTTTGTACTGTTCTAGATGCTAAATTATGCTTTGTTTCAATTCAACTTCTTTAAGGGCTTTGTTTTTTCTTGAGGAGGAGGCAGAGAAGAGGTGCCTGGTTTCAGAATGAAAACAATTCAATAGTTATGCTGGCTTCTTCTACAGCCAACTTCTCCTGGTTGCCTCTACAGTCTGAGTTACTACTTTTTACTACTTTAATTAGTGCAATGGAACTACTGTATCTCCATTCATTACATCTTGAACTTCACATCTCCCTTCTTTTAAATGGAGGCAGTTTTTGAAAAATGTTTGCAAGCTTCAAAAAGCTGTATCACTTTTGAATTAGGAAAAAGAAGTATTTGAAGATAATGCTTAGATAATAAAATGTTTCGGCATAAAATGTTTAGATAATAAAATGGTCGGCATAGAAATGCGACAAAATAAATAAATAAATAAATAAATAAATAAATAAATAAATATTCACGTTAAGAGCCACACGTCTATGTAATATAACAATTTGAGCATAGCTTTTAATTATGGATACTATCCTTCTTTTACCCTAAACTTACAGACAAGTTGCCACCACCTAATGCAATAATTGAAAGAAATGCACCTTTAGTAAATTAGAGCATTACTTTATATTAAGCTCAGTCAATAGTGACACACATTACTCTGGTTCTGAAACACAATTGTCCACTTCATTAACTTGTCTTTAATTGCTTGATGCACTTATGTTTTCATTTAATTAATTCAGACCATTATTATCTGTCTAAAAAATGGTGAGAGAGAGAGGACGGATGGAGGGAGAGAGAAAAGCTAAAGGGAATAATGACTAAAGTAAAAAGACATATTTCATTTTAGTTTGTTAACTACAGCTTTAAAGTTTTTAGATTTTGAGAAAAACATTTCATTTCACTGTTTCACATTGTTATCATTAAGGCTTTGTACCAAACACTTGTGTGACCATACGTTGTGTAAGTAGCGTAAGTAGTGATCTGGCTTAGCAACTAATTTAGAAAAGTCCGGTAAGTTAGTCCTTTATTTTTCTGTCACATATGTCAACCATTCTAGTTAATTATAAATACAAACCCCTCATCCTCTCGGTGTGAAATCTGAAGAAATTTGGAAAAGAGTTCACAATGTAAGAACTATAATTACTGCAAACTTAAGCATACTCTATACAGCACCCAAGTGGTCTGGGGTGGCCTCATTGTAGTGGTGGGGTGTTTCTGGGAGGAGTAAACAAAAGCGTTGGGAGTAAATGCCCAGATTATATGTTGCTAGCATGGTTACCCAAGGCAATAAATCACCCTAGCTACCCAGCAAATGCAGGCAGGAACCTACAGTGCCTTCAGAAAGTATTCAGACCTTCTTCACTTTTGTTAATTTTGTTATGTGGCAGCCTGATACTATACTTGTTGAAATTCATTTTTTTTCTCATTAAGCTACATTCAGTACTCCATAATGACAAAGTGAAAAGAGAATTTTATAAATGTCTGTAAATTTATTAAAAAGAAAAAACTGAAATATCATGTAATACTGGCGTAAGTATTCAGTCCCTTTGCAACAACACATGAAATTTAGTTCTAGTGCCTTCCATTTCTCTTGATCATTACTGACATGTTTCTACACCTTGAATGAAGTCGACCTCTGGTAAATTAAATTGATTGGACATGATTTGGAAAGGCACACATCTCTCTATAGAAAGCGTCACAGCTGACAATGCATACTGTAGCAGAGCAAAAGCCATGAGGTCAAAGAAACTGCCTGCAGAGCTCAGAGACAGGATTATTGCAAGGTGCAGATGTGAGGAAGACTATAATAAAAAATTTTGCTGCACTGAAGGTTCCTAAGAGCACAGTGGCCTCCATAATTTTCAAATGGAAAAGTTTGGCACAAGCAGGACTCTTCCAAGAATTGGTTATCCGGTCAAACTGAGCAATTGAGGGAGAATGACCTTAGTAAGAGAAGTGACCAAGAACCCAATGGTAATTCTGACTGAGCTCCAAAGTTCCTGTGTGGACATGGGACAGAGTCCCATAAGGACAACCATCACTGCAGCCACCCATCGATCTGGGCTTTATGGAAGAGTAGATAGATGGAAGCCTCTCCTCAGTGCAAAACAAATGAAAGCCTGCTTGGAGTTTTCAAAAAAGCACCTAAAGGACTTTCAGACTGTGAGGAACAAACTCTAAGTGGGCTTTCATATTTCAGGTAAGTCAAGGACTATCTTTGTGTGTGTGCGTGTGTGTATTTGTATTGCATATATGAATCCAAAAATATGATTTACAAACCTACTAAATTTTCCTCTTGACAATCAAGTTTTCATTACATAAAAAAAAAACAAGATAAAAAACTTCCTATTCAAAATGGACAACATCTCTTTTGAAATGTAAGCAATAATTAAAAGCTGTTATAGTAAGTCATAAGAAATAAAACAAATATAAATTTCTGAAATTTGGGTCAACTCTAAAACAATATACAATAGATTATTTGATAATGAGGACTTAACTTTCTCATAAGCAATCCAGTTATTTTGCCACTATCTTTTGTTTGTAATGAGAATTTTTTTTTTAAAAAAAGTATATTTAAATTTACAATAAAATGCAGCTATTGTATTTTGCAATAATATTTGTTTTTAGAAGAATATGTGCAAAGGAGTAAATCAAGTTGTGGAATGTGGGTGATTAATAAGGAAAATGTTGGTCCTATTTTATCAATACACACAAACACATACACAGAGAGAGAGACAGACAGAGAGACAATAACATTTTAAGTTTCTTCAGTGTTGTGATGTTTACATCTGGTTGACATAGTAAACGTGGCAGTTACTATACACTAAAATTCCAAAGACCAACATTCACTTTAAAGATATGCTGTTTAATATTATCTTCCAAAATAAGTCCATGGTTAGTAATACGTCAAGATCCACTTTTCTTCAACATTGTTCTCAATGTTGTTCTCAATGATTCTCAACTGCAATAACTGACAAATCAGACAGGTTGCCATTATCTGTAACAATGTGAGTTGAAACTGGGCTTTCTAATTATTTTGTCAACGTTGCATAGCAATGTTTGTAAAATGAGTCATTTGTTTTATACACTTAATGAATAAAATACCCCCTGTATTTCTATTCAATAGCATAAATAATATTGTGGATATATAAATGACTTTATTTGATATAGTAAATATGCCACTCACACCAGGCAGATTGCTTTGAAAGGTAACAGTAAATACAAGTAGTCAAGGAATTATACAAAAGACTCCTGGTTTAATAGCAATGGAAAGATCCTATCTTATGTAACCCTAGCTGTTAAGATCATGATCTTCAACCAGCATTTTGTCCATTCCAGCTCATGAGAATATTGAAATCTGAATTTCAGTAGGGAAATAAAACTCAGTTCCAACAAGTTCTTGATTTAAGGATAACCATAGCTAAGAAGAGATGCTGTTGACCAAAATATAGAATGCTTCAATTAAATATATAATGGTTGAGTAGAATCATGCCATAATTCTACTTATAAAGTACTATGCAATTATAATGTTCCAGCTTATGTACAGTTTTGACTTAAGGACAGACTCATGAATGGAACTCATTCTTAAATTTGGAACTACCTATAACTAAAGGAGGATTTAATTCAGGAAAGCTGACCTTGGAGAAAACCGAATTTGTAAATCATATTGATCAGTATCAACATTGCCAAGGTGGGCACCTACATTATCTAGTGTTTTAAGGATCCACCTGAGTGCAGGCCAGCACTAAACTAACTTTCTATACAGTTGATTTAATGTGAATATTAATCATACCTGGCTCTAAACTCTTCTTGGAAACAAGGTTCTAAATCTCTTGTTATATGAATTTTGGCAACTATTAATTTAAATTCAAACTATAGGTAGTCCTTGACTTACAACCTAAGTCAAAGTTGTAACCATTCAAAGTTACAATGGTACTAAAAAGGGTGTCTTACAAATGGTTCTTACATTTATGTTTATCACAGCACCTCCATGTGCTCAAAATTTGGGAACTTGCAAACTTACAACACAAATTTACATCATGGGTTCATTGACAAGCAAAGTCAATGGAGAAAGCTGTATTTGCTTAACGACTGTGTGAATCACTTAACTATGACAAAAAAGGCTGCAAAACTGGGCACAACTCACTTAACAAACATCTTGCTTCAAAACATAAATTCTGGTCCTAATAGTGGTCTTAAGTCAAGGACTATACATACATTTACAATTATGGCTCTGTCTGCCAGATATATGATTTTGATTGCAGGTTAATTCATAATTAATTAAAGCATTAAAGTAAAGTATATCTAATACTATGTAACTTCAAACTCTAAAATATTTCAAGAACAGAGGTTGTAAACATAGCACCTTTATGCAACACTACTGCTAAGCAGCTGAACACGGTAGGAAAAGTTGTACCTATATTAAAGAGTTGTAAAAAAAAGTGTTACCACCCTCTCAAAAGCCATTTTTAAAACTAAATACAAAATGCTGCACAGTTCTAAAACATGCCACTATGTGTCAACTGATATTTGATATCAAATATTAACACCCAATGGTAAAATTACATTTCTGTTTGTAAAAATAATAAAGACAGGAAAATAAATAAATAAATAAATAAATAAATAAATAAATAAATAAATAAATAAATAAATAAAGTGAGTGAGTGAGTGAGTGAGTGAGTGAGTAACAATCTTCAATTTTCATATTTTATAAAAACTTATAAACTTGAACTTGTTAGAATTTCCTTAATTACAAATTGTTCTAAAATATATTATCAGTCAGCTGAGTTTTAGAATCATGAATAGTTTTCTCATATGTACCCAAACTGGAAAAAAATACATTTTTTGTTATTGTTTAGAACAATTCTGTCCTAGAGAAAATTTAGTTTATCATATATGGCCCTTAAAAACTATTTTACATCTTTAATAACAACAATAACAATAAATAAGCTTGCATCCTGCAGTGATACCTTGAACACCCTCAAACAACATAATCTGCCTATCCCAAATCCTTGGAAAAGACTCAACAGGTGGATAAAAGTCTGGCTGATCATAATGTGTGACCAATCATTTTAATAATCTCCCAGTGAGGCATTACCTCACTTGAAGTGGTTGTGGGTCTTGTGTGCATAAAAGCCAAAAAAAGAAAGTCTGGATCAGGAAAAATGTCTGACCAAAGCTCTGCAGAATTCCAGGGTTTCATCTATAAAAAGAAGTTGTTTGTTTATTTGTTTATTTTTGGTGGCATATTTGAGCCTGCATGCTTTTTTACTGAAAATATTGAATGATATATATGATCTAATTTCTAATCTAAAAATCTAATTAGAAACATTACAGCCTTATGATATGTTGTATACTGATGTACCATATGTTGTGATAGCTCCTGAATAATTTATATGTAGTGCCTTGTTGTAATAAAATGTATAAATTAAACCAAGCTAACAATGCATATACATAAATACAGAAAAACTGTATAACTTAAACCATTTTATATAATATTTGTAAACATATACTAAAGGTTTAATAATGAAATACACATATTATTGCAATCATAATATTTATCAATAAACACAACATAAGATTATTTATACCTGTAGCATTTAAACACAATACATTGAGAAATATATGGTAAATATTGATCAGTCTTTCTTTGAAAATATCATTCCTTGTTTTATTTATTTCTTTTTAAATCTTTATTAATAAAAAAGAAAAAGGAGGCCCAGATGATGAAATAAAATAACTGAACCAAAATGATGTTAATAAGATTTTTCTGGGCACACCCAAAGAATAACATGTCTCCTGCTGTTGCACTCACAGCATAAAACACTAATCAAACAAGGTAGTAATATTCCTGTATAATATCGTGTGATGAAAATGAATGTTCAAGTAAGGAGTACAAGCACTACTTCAAGAGCAGCAACAACAACAACCACTAAGCACCACATGTTTTTTTAAATGGATTGAGAATTGTCTCAGTTCATAATTCATGTTGACTTTCAAGTTATAAACCACATGTTGCATTATAACCTTTAAACAAAGAAATTACAGTTTTTAAATGTCAACCCACATTCTACTAAAGTTGTATAGCAAAAGAGAATGTATTACTCTAATATTCCAAGGAAAATGACATATGGTATTTGAAATGTTGCTGGATTGCATTTTTCACCATTGTTCATGATGACCAGATCCAGTGAGAGATGGAATTTTAAAAAATCTCCAGAAAGTCACATATAAATCCCTGACTAAGGCTCTAAAACAAATTAGTTATTTTATTTATTTATTTGTGTCCTTCCTCTATCCATCCATCCATCCAAACAAATATGATAAATTAGACCTTAAATTAAGTCATAATTTGATTTCAACAGCCAATTTTCAAGGAGGACTAATTCTGCCATAGAGAAGCCTTCTAATTATCTTTACTAAATAGAGTCTAGTTTATGTAAAACACTGTATTCCAGTGGTGGAATTCAATTTTTTTAACAACGGGATCTGTGGGCGTGGCTTAGTTGGGGGTGTGGCTTGCTGGTCATGTGACTGGGTAGGTGTGGCTAGCTGGTCATGTGACTGGGTGGGCATGGCTAGCTGGTCATGTGACTGGGTGGGCGTGGCTATGTGCATAGGGACTACTCAGAGGGCTGAAAAAAGTCATTTC
>JANHZT010008529.1:165589-181713 GCA_032468215.1 Stegonotus admiraltiensis | reverse complement strand
ACCTGCTTAGTAGGGCTTTTTGGCCCCCCCAAGCGGTGTTCTATTTTATACAAAGTCAGCTTATTGCCCCCACAAACAGGGTCCTCATTTTACCTACCTCAGAAGGATGGAAGGCTGAGTCAGCCTTGAGCCTGGTGAGAATTGAACTCGCAGTTATTTCAGGCAGCTGGCAGCTAAGTGCTACTTTAACAGCAGTTTAGTCCGCTGCGTGACCAAGGCTCTTTATGAAAAAAAAAAGTTATTGAAAGGAGAGTTCAATTGCCAACGCCTCCTTTCATCTGAATATAGAAATTGATGAGCTGTTTTATGTTGACAAATACAAAACTGATATTTCTTATCCGGGAGTCTGTTCTCTGTGTGTGTGAAATCATTTCCTACCGTTGCTGCAGTGTTTTTCACAACAAAAGTAGTTTCCAAAAGGTTTTGGGTGCTGCATTGATTTTATCATTTAGAAGTTACGATCTCAATTGTCTACAAAGATTCTCAGTCATCCAGGTTGTGGTTGTCCCAACGATGCTTTTTCAAAAGGCAACTGGACTTTTCTTGGCTTTTGAAGAAATCCCATTTGGTGTGTCTGATAAAAAAGCTACTTTGGTTTCTGTTCTCCTGAGAAGTTTGCATTAAATGCTTATTGAAGAGGGTTCAATCCTTGGAAGGGCTGCCTCAAGAGAGGGGTCAGTTTACAAAGCACCTGAGGACAAGAAGCAACAGGTGGAAGCCTGTCAGAAGGGAGATCCAACCTGGAACTAAGGAGGAATTTCCTCACATTAAGAACTATTAATCAGTGCCTCCCGAAATTGTGGATCCTTCATTGCTGGAGGTGTCTATGAAGATTCTCAGTCATCTAGGTTGTGTTTGTCCCAAAGAAGCTTTTTCAAAAGGCCACTGGACTTCCTTTGTTTTTCTTTGAAGAAGTTTCACTTCCCATTCAAGAAGCTTCCTCAGCTCTGGATGGAGGAGAAGCGAAATGTCTTCAAAGAAAAACTAAGAAAGTCCAGTGGCCTTTTGAAAAAAGCACCTTGGTACCATCTCATCATCAATATGATTTTTATAATGCCTTTAACATAAAGAGTGCTGACTTTTCTGCGGTAAGTCAAGCTACAACTTTTCTGACGTGTCCTGGCCATTAATTTTTAAGCCAAAGCTGTTTATAACATCGCCTCCCTGGGCTTGTGTTTCTTCTTCTTCTTTTAAGTGGCGAGTAAGAAAAGAAGCGATGATGGGACTTGCTCAGCTGTACAAGAAATACTGCCTTCACGGTGAAGCTGGAAAAGATGCGGCAGAGAAAGTCAGCTGGATAAAGGATAAACTTTTGCACATATATTATCAGAATAGCATTGATGATAAGTAAGTGAATGGATCTGCTCTTTCATCATTTTTTAATGACCCCATAATCCCTTGGAGTGGTGGGGTGGAGTCTGGGCAACTGAATGGAGCTAGCAGTGTGTTTACTGGCCGGCTGCCCTTCCTGTCGCCAATGCAGAGTTTTGTTCAGCAGATGTATTCTCATTGTGCCCAGAGAGAGAAATATCTGCCTCTACCTAGGATTGAATTCATAGCCCCCTGATTGTGAGGCGAGAGCACCACCTCTAGGCCACCGCACCACTCCAATGGATCTGCTCTTTCCCCAGAATAAAATCACAAAGCCAGTTTGACCCCCCACCCCCACCCCCCATCCTTTCTTTATTAGAGACCAGCTACAGGGCTGGTCACTGACATCTGGCAGATGCATGTAATATCCCGCCTTCTCATATATATCACGGGAATGGATTGCCTCCCCTTGGCCTCTTTGCCTTGCAGAACTTGCTCTGCCACATGTACACATGTAGGACAGTTTCCCCTTTTAAAAAAAAGCTTAAGATATTAAACTCTTGAGCAGTTTAAACCATGGCTGTGTTTATCTTCCTTTGCAGATTGCTGGTGGAGAAAATCTTCGCTCAATATCTTGTTCCTCATAATTTGGAAACCGAAGAGAGGATGAAGTGCTTATATTATTTATACGCTAGCTTAGATCCAAATGCTGTTAAGTGAGTATGGCTTTGGCTGGGATAACCGCTATGTTTTTAAATCTGTTTCACCAGTAATTTTAAATATCCTGTGCACGGGCGTTTTACGTTACATGTCTCGTAGCTCAGCGGAGTTTCTTCTCTGGTGCGATGGCCAGTGCGTTGAAGTCACTAGCTCCATTGGCTATTCGGTAGAATTCAGATCAAGGCAGCCTGCTGTTCTTCAAAACTACTTTAAAAAATTGTATTTTGCAATAGGAATTCTTAGGTCTTTTTGGTGTCCGTGCATGTGGGAGTCTGAATTAAAATTAAGTAAGAAAAGATAGGAATCTGGGACTCAAATATGTGCCTAAACTTTGGGGAAAAAAAACCAGGACATTACTGAGGGTAGAACAGCCATCTCATTTTTAAAAAGCTGCTGGGTGGAGAATGCCATGGAACTCCATATGCTATGTACAAAGTCACATCCCCCATCCCCAATGTTTTAATATATTTTTCATGTCTTTATGCCCAGGGCACTGAATGAAATGTGGAAGTGCCAGAACATGCTTAGGAGTCATATGCGGGAGTTGCTAGATTTGCATAAAACACCCACCGTAGGTTTCAAAATAACATAACTGTTCTACTTTGCATGCTTTTTTTTTTATATTGCTGTATTTTAGAAGATTAATATTTCCTGTCTCTTCAAATTGCTGTGTTAAATAACTCTGAGTTTGTTCTTTGAACACTACCGTTTTTCAAAATAATTGCCTGTTAAGAGCTTTATAATGAGATATAAATATGGAAAAATTTGTGGCACAAAGAATGATATGGTTTCTTGATGTCTTTTCTTACAAGGGCAAACTGCTGCCCCGTGTTTCCACGAAAATAAGACCCTGTCTTATATTTTTTTGAACCCCAAAATAAGTGCTTGGCCTTATTTTCAGGAAGGTCTTATTATTTTGGGGCGCGTGGAGCAAGATGGCGGCTCGTCTTGCTGTCTTATCTGGTTTCCAGCTCTGAGTTTAAATACTTTTGGGGAGGGCTTATTTTCAGAGGAAGGCTTATTTTAGTGCATGCTCTCAAAAGCCCGATTGGGCTTATTATCAGGGAATGTCTTATTTTCGGGGAAATAGGGTACTAACACTTTATAGGTAGTCCTCGACTTACAACCACAATTGAGCCCGAAATTTTTGTTGCCAAGTGAGATACTTGTTAAGTGAATTTTGCCCCATTTTATCACTTTTCTTGCCACAGTTGTTAAATGAATCACTGCAGTTGTTAAGTTAGTAACACGGTTGTTAAGTGAATCTGACTTCCCCATTGACTTTGCTTGCAAAACGGGACCCCACGACACTGCAACTATCATAAATCTAAGTCAGTAGCCATGTTTCTGAAATTTAATCACATGACCATGGGGAGGCCACAATGGTCATAAGCATGAAAAACTCATAAGTTGCTTTTTTTAGTTCTGTTGTGACTTCGAACGGTCACTAAACTGTTGTGAGTAGAGGACTCCTGTATATATGCAAAATATGGATGGACTATGGAAAGAGTAATCTTTTAAAGTATTACAATCTGGCTTTTACAAGCCACCTGATAACAGCTAAACTCATTAATTGCCAAATCTTAAAAGTGGGTTGGGCTGAAAATTGTTCATAAATTTATGAACAAGTCAGCAAAGGGTTACATCAGCGGCCCCCAACATTTTGGGGAGCAGGGACGAGAGAGAGAGAGAAGGATGGAGTCTGGGCTGTCAATCAGCCCTCAGATGGAGAGTCAACAGCCCCCAGGTCTGGAGGTAGCTGATGAGGAAGAGGAGGAACAGCTGGGTCCAGTTCCTGACATGCGGATGCGCAGAAGGCAGAGGAGAGGAGAGCAGTGGAAATCTATGGGCCAGTCCTTGGGACGGAATACCTACCGGTGCTAGCGATGCCCCACCCTAGCTCTGGGGAGAAAAGGCAGGGGGTGGAGATGAATAGGTGTAGCAGACAACTATTCATCTCCCTGCCGGACAGACTTGTTAAGAAAGAAACATTTTGCCAGGGCTGCTAATGCTCCTAATAAAGGAATCATTGGTTTAACTACAGAGTGTTTGTCATGTTTGGGGCGCTGGGTCAGAACAGGAGAAAAGTTTTACCGCAGATCAGAGGGGGCGAGGTTTGGCGTGCTGCCTTCATCCCACGGATGGGGCTTCATTTGTTTGCACAGCCCGGTTTCTGGCATGCTGTGGCCCGGTGCCAGTCCACGGACTGGGAGTTGGGGACCCCTGGGTTACATGACAAATCTTCTGTGTGAATTCTCATCTCAACTTCTCCTTTCAGTCAGAAGCAAACAGTGCTGCTATGTTTGGGAAGCTGATGACCATAGCAAGTAAGAGCTGTCAATTAGAATTCAATTTTATAGTGTTGCTTGGAAACTGCCACTCAAATTGACACCTTTCCATTATAATTCCCTAGAAAATCTTCCGGATCCTGGAAAAGCCCAGGATTTTGTGAAAAAGTTCAATCAAGTCCTTGGTGATGATGAGAAACTTCGTTCTCAACTTGAAGTGCTAATCAGCCCTACGTGTTCCTGTAAACAGGCAGATATCTGTGTGGTAAGGTGTTTTTTCTCTCTCTCTCAAGGTCGATAGCAATCTTTAATTTAGAACATTCCTGAAAAGTTTGTAACAACTTAGGATTCTGCCATGATAATAAGTCACAGTAGATGGACCACCTAGTTGATTTTTGCTGAACTAAAAAAAGTTGGAAATATCAGTGAAGTCCTCGGGAAATCACTTGGAATCAAGAGGGACAAGAGGTAGTCCTCAGCTTACAACCACAATGGAGCCCAAAAATTTATGTTGCTAAGTGAGAAATTGGTTACGTGAGTTTTCCTCCTTTTACGACTTTTCTTGCCACAGCTGTTAAGCGAATCACTGCAGTTGTTAACTTAGTGACCTGGTTGTTAAGTGAATCTGGCTTCCTCGTTGACTTTGGTTTGTCAGAAGGTCACAAAAGGGGATCACGTAACACAACCCACCCACCCCCAGGACACTGCAACCATCATAAATATGAGTCAGATGCCAAGAGTCTGAATTTTGATCACATGACCAGGGGAATGCTGCAAGGGTCGTAAGTGTGAAAAGACGGCCGTAAGTCACTTTTTTCAGTGCCATTGTAACTTCGAATGGTCACTTAATGAACAGTTGTAAGTTGAGGACTGCCTGTATTTTATGTGTTAAATTATATCCCATTTTTCTACAAGCTGCAGATGGCTTAAATAGGAATCTCCTTGGCATTAATATTTGTTTTCTATGTACACTAAGAAAGCCGTAGGATTTTTAAAAACTTCCTGTTCAGCGTATTGTGTGAGCACTTTCCTCTTATTATCAAATGATTTAAACCTTACTGTTTGCAGAGGGAAATAGCCCGGAAGCTTGCAAATCCTAAGCAACCAACCAATCCTTTCTTAGAGATGGTGAAATTTCTTTTAGAAAGAATTGCTCCTGTGCATATTGACTCAGAAGCTATCAGGTAAGCACATTGCATGTTGCAATTTTCACAGCACAACTTTAAAAATATATATATTTGGCTGCTTTGAATACAGGTACCATATTTTTCCAAGTATAAGACGCTCCGGACTATAGGACGCACTTACCTTTTTTGGTGAGGAAAACAAGAAAAAGAGATCTGCCTCTGCCTCCCAGCAATTTTGCCTCTTTGCAGCAAATAGCCTGCTTTACTTTGATTTTCATTTTCAGCATAGCTTGATTAGCACAAGAAAAAAAAAATCTGCTCCCAGCAATTTACCTCCTTGCAGCAAACAGCAGAGGCCCACGCAAAACAGCTGAGAGCAAAGCAACTGAGAGTCGGGAGGCTGATCCAATCAACTTGTGCTAATTAGGCTGTGCTGAAGCTGAAATGAGCCATTTCTTCTTGCTGCTTGCTGCAAAGAGGTAAACTTCTGGGAGGCAGAGGCCAAAGGGTGGGGGCCAGTGGATGGGCAGGGCTACATTCGGTGTATAAGACGCACCTAAATTTTCACCCCCTTTTAGTGGGGGGAAAGGTGCATCTTATACTCCAAAAAGTACGGTAGTTCTCAAGTTATGGATGGCCATTTAGCGACTGCTTGGAGTTACAGCCATCTCCCTTGTGGTCACATGACTGCATTCGGGCGCTTGGCTCAGCTGTTTGCAGCCCGAATTACGACCATCATGACTTACAGCCATAAGGCTCAGGCTCCATGATGGTCATAAGATGAACACTATCCCTGATCTGGAGAATTGTGAAAATAAGCTTGTCAGATACGAATGAGAATGTCGGGTTTGCTAAATAAATGGATTAGTTGTAAAAAAAAAAAAAGGGAATAGATTGAATGTATGAAACATACAAGCAGTGATTCTTCATGTAACTGAGCATATATGTATTTTGAAATGTCTTGTTTTAGTGCATTAGTAAAGCTGATGAATAAATCAATAGAAGGGACAGCTGACGATGAAGAGGAGGGTGTAAGTCCTGACACAGCAATCCGTTCGGGACTTGAACTTCTCAAGGTACTCCATGTTAAATCTCTCTGCTACTAGTATCCCATATGAAATAATCGGGGTCCGACCCATTCCAAAACATTTTTGGCCCAAAATCAGTGTTTTCTTGCCAGTATTTTAAAACACTTTTTTTCCCAGCGAGACTTGGGTTATACTAGAAATCAAATGCAGCTGTTTAGTGAGACTAACATTGGCATAGGCCAAGATAAAATCACATTTAGAATGAAAACTTAGATTTCAGACTCTAGAAAAGTGTGCAGGGAGAAGCAACAATGATGATTAAGAGACTGAAGAATGGTTGCAGGAACTAGGTATGTCTAATTTGATGAAAAGAAGGCCTAGGGGGTGACATGATAGCAGTCTTCCAGTATCTAAGGGGTTTCCATAAAGAAGAGGGAGTCAACTTATTCTCCTAAGCATCTGAAGGCCAGACAAGAAGCAATGGGTGCTAACTCATCAAGGAGAGAAGCAACTTATGACTAAGGAGAAATTTCCTGACAGTGAGAACAATTAATCCGTGGAACAACTTGCTTCCAGAAGTTGTGAATGCTCCAACATTGGAAGTTTTTAAGAAGAGATTGGATAACCATTTGTCTGAAATTTGCCGCCTGAACAGGGGGTTGGACTAGAAGACCTCCAGGCTCCCTCCCAACTCTGTCTAGTCTAGTCTAGTCTAGTCTAGTCTAGTCTAGTCTAGTCTAGTCTAGTCTAGTCTAGTCTACTATTTTTTAGAAGACAGTTTCATTGATTTACACTGTTTTTTCCTTACACTTAAAATGAGCTTCTCTGAGAAGAAATTATAGCTTGCCTAGATCAGACCTGGGCATTTTACAGCTTCTGGCTCACCTGTGATCCTTTGTCTGGCCCTGGTGGATTGCTTCCTCTCCCCACCAATTTACATACAGGTAGTCCGCAACTTAAAACAGTTCATTTAGTGACTATTCAAAGTTACAGCAGCACTGAAAAGAAGCAACACGGCCATTTTTCACCCTTCTGCGTGTTGCAGCATCTCCACGGTCACGTGATTTACAGTCAGATGCTTGACAACTGACTCACATTTATGACGGTTGCAGTGTCCCGGGAGTCATGTGGGTTCCCCCTTTACGACCTTCTGACAGTCAAAAGCCCACGGGGAAGCCGGTTTCACTTAACCACCGGGTCATTAACTGAAGAAGTGCGGTGATTGACTTCACAGAAGTGGCGAGAAAAATCATAAAATGGGGCAAACTCTCTTAACACATTTAATGGCCTAAATTTTGGGGCTTACTTCTGGTCGTAACAGTGGTGAGTTGCTCTCAGTTTGCAACTGTTCACAAGAACCGGTAGTAAAAATTTGTAGTAGTTCGGAGAACCGGTAATAACATTGGCTGGCCACACCCCAGAACCGGTCCCCGGCCCGGTCGCCTCTTGCTTACCCCGCCCACCTCATTAGAGGCTTTTTTTTAAAACTTTTAAAAGCATTTTTTCTATAACCTCTTTCTTCGTAAAAGTTTTCTACAAACTTTTTCTTCGGCCAAAAAAATGCTTTTAAAAGTAAAAAAAAAAGCCTCTGAGGGGCTCAGCTGGGATCATCAGAGGCTTCTGAAAGCATTTTTTCTGCAACCTCTTACGGTTGTAGAAAAAATTCTTTTAAAAGAAAAAAAAAAGTTGGCCACGCCCACCCAGTCACATTACCCTCCACCAAGCCACGCCCACAAAATAAGCGTTATATTGCTTAACGCATTGTAAGCCGCCCTGAGTCTCCGGAGAAGGGCGGCATATAAATCAAAGCGAAATAAAATAAAATAAAAGCCACGCCCACAGAACTGGTAGTAAAAAAATTTAGAACCCACCCCTGGGTTGTAAGTGGCATTTGCATGAAGTGCATGCCTACACACCTTCACAGCCCTATTGGTTTGGCCCCTCCACAACTGTCTCAGTTTCTCCAGTTGGGCCCCATTGGGAAAATGAACTGGTCTAGACCCATATAACCCTGTGCCATTCTTTCAGATAACCAGCTTGCCTTGATTAAAATGTTTTTTGGTTTGATATGTATCCATAGGTTTTGTCTTTCACACATCCTACCTCGTTCCACTCCGCAGAGACATACGAATCTCTCCTACAGTGCCTCAGAATGGAAGACGACAAGGTGGCAGAGGCAGCCATTCAAATATTCAGGAATACTGGCCACAAAATTGAGACCGATCTGCCTCAGATACGATCGTGAGTGCATTCTGACTTCCTTTCCCTCTCAGAAATACGTTGATAATGAAACATTCCACCTTTCGTACAGGGCCATATACTGTATGTACAATATAGTTCATTTAGTGTATGTACACTATAGTTCGTTTAATAACAGTTCGTTTAGTGACTGTTCGAAATTACAACGGCACTGAAAAAAGCGACTTAAAACTGTTTTTTCACACTTAACGACTGTGGCAGCATCCCCATGGGGATGAGATCAAAATATGGATGCTTGGCAACTGACATATTTATGATAGTTGCAGTGTCCCAGGGTCAAGTGATCATCTTTTGAGACCTTCTGATAAAGTCAAGGGGAAGCCAAATTAATGTAATTAATATATTAATTAAAATTATATATATGTGTGTGTGTGTTTTTTTTAATGAAGTTGTGGAAGTGTTAGTGCATTGGGAAAATTTAAAACAATTGAACAGTTTTAATTAAAATTGATATATATTGTATATTTTGTAGAAGAGGTATATAGTCTCCTCTTTCAAAAGAAGATTCCTGAATATACGCACAAATTTATTGAGGGACTTCATAAAGTTCAAGCACTTCATTTTAGTTTTTAATTCAAATTTTGTCTCCAGCACAAGATAACAACTGAAAAATTATGCTAAAATAAATTTTCCATTTTTTGTTCTATATTAACTTTGCTGTTTACAGGCAGTTAATAAATCCCTCCAAAATACTTATTTTATTTCATGTAAGTATGAGCATTTATAAATACTTTTCATTGTTTTAAAATGTTTTTAGTTCTTTTAATTGTAGTATTTTCTTCAAAAATGTAAGCCAATTCAGAGTCATTGACTGAGATGGGGGGGCTATAGAAATTCAATGAATGAATGAATGAAACGTATGTGTCTTTACAGAACCCTTATTCCAATCTTGCACCAGAAAGCAAAGAGAGGAACACCTCACCAAGCCAAGCAAGCTGTCCATTGCATACACGCCATATTTTCGAATAAAGAAGTTCAGCTCGCTCAAATCTTCGAGGTAAAGTTCTGCTACTGCCTTCAAAAATGCTGTCAAAAATTGGAGCCCCCTTATTAATGATTGTTCCACCATGGAATTTCATAAGAAATTAAATTAACTTAATTTAATTTGGAAAAAAACCCGAACTATTTTTACTCCCATAAAAATAGCACTTAGACTTATATACCACTCACAGTGCTTTTTACAGCCCTCTCTAAGCGGTTTACGTAGTCAGCCTCTTGTCCCCAACAATCTGGGTCCTCATTTTACTGACCTCAGAAGGATGGAAGGCTGAGTCAACCTTGAGCTGGTCTGGATTGAACTGCAGGCAGTTGGCAGAATTAGCCTGCAATACTGCATTCTAGCCAGGGGTGGGTTCTACTTACCTTTACCACCGGTTCGCAATGGGATCACGTGCACGATCACTTCACTCGCTCACGCGCCTTGCTTCTGTGGATGTGCAGATCACTGATGACAACATCCGGGATGGTGGGCAGGGCCTCCCGCCAGCTTTATTACTGGTTCTTGCGAACCGGTCTGAACCAGGGGCAACCCACCATTGATTCTAGCCACTGCGCCACCAGGGCTCTCCAGGCAGCAAGATAAATAAAATTTCATTTGACTTTCTGCTAGCTGGAAAATTAAAGGCAAAATGTTAGAGATTCTTGGAAGCTATTCTAATGTACTCTTATAGCAGTATATTAAGAAACTGAGCCTCCATTGCATTACATTGCATTCCTGCATTACATTGCATTATATTTAATAAACTTAATCAAGGCAGTACAATAATTTATTTTTAAAGACTATCCTAATATGCAGTTGTTAATCTTTTGTTTTCTCTCCCTTTAGCCTTTAAGTCGAAGTTTGAATGCTGATGTTCCGGAGCAGCTCATAACTCCTTTAGTTTCCTTGGGTCACATTTCCATGCTGGCCCCAGACCAATTTGCATCCCCCATGAAATCCGTAGTTGCAAATTTCATTGTGAAAGATCTTCTTATGAATGATAGGGTAGGTTGAGTATAATTTTTCCCAAATGCGATGGGAAGGGGGGAAAAGAACAGATGATTAGCATCAGTATTAAAATGATTGTCTTTGATAGATTTTTAATGGTTTAAAACCTTGCAGTCTACAGGTGAAAAAAATGGGAAATTGTGGTCTCCGGACGAAGAGGTCTCCCCAGAAGTCCTAGCGAAGGTATGTAGTTCCTTTAACTTGTCGTGGCCTGCCGGCAGCCAGTGGAACTGGCAGCAGAGTCGGACAGCGAGGAGGTTGGGGAGGAACTTGGGCCAGTCCTGGGGGCTGGGGAAAGCTCAGACAAGGGCTCTGCATCAGAGGCAGAGAGGGAGCTAGACAGCAGTGAGGCAGAGGAACAGCTGGAGCCCATTCCCAGTGTGCGCATGCGCAGAGCTGCCAGAAGACAAGAACAGCTAAGAACGCAGGGTCAACTTGGGGATAAAGCCACACCTTGGAGGTGATTGGCTCCTCCCATAGGAAACAAAAGAGGAGCAAACGGGGAGTGGGCTTTTGCAGGAAACAATTAGTTCGTTCCGTGACTCTCAGAGACTCTGTGCCAAGTTTGGCCTTGTGCTGCATTTGGAAACAAGTTACCTGGCAGCTTTCCAAGCGAGATAAGGTCTGTGTTGATAAATATTCCTTCGAAAAACTGTTTGGACAGGCCTTGCTGACTGAATGAAAGGAATTTACAGTCGTGTAAATAAAAGAGGTTTTTCCAGGACCAAGACTCTGCTTCCTGCTTTTTAAGGGAGCCTAGGTCAGAACAGAACTATGAAACACTTAACAACCCATGAGCATTGATATACGTTCTGTTAGTTACATGAAAGCGACATCTTGGCTTTTGAAGAAATTCCATTTGGTGTGTCTGATTAAAAAAAAGCTAGTTTGCTTTCTGTTCTCCTGAGAAGTTTGCATTAAATGCTTTTCGAAGAGGGTCCAATCCTTCAATCCTCGATGGGCTGCCTTGAGGACAAGAAGCAACAGGTGGAAGCTTGTCAGAAGGGAGATCCAACCTGGAACTAAGGAAGAATTTCCTGACAGTGAGAACTGTTAATCAGTGTTTCCCGAACCTGTGGATGCTTCATTGCTGGAGGTTTGCAAGAAAAGATTAGGCAACCAAATTTCAAATTTTCAAACCCTTATTGTCAGTGCACAACATGTGTACAATGAGATTGGCTGGGACCATTTGTCCAGGATAGTATCAGGACACTTGCTTTGGGGGGTTAGACTAGAAGACCTCCAAGATCCCTTCCAGCCCTAGGATTCTAGGCCAGAAGGTGTTACAGCTTTGCACAGTCTCCCCGTACAGAACAGGGTGGCGCCTCTCGTGGCTTTGAACCATATTGGGCCATCTCTGCTTTTGCGTTACTTACCGTACTTTTTGGAGTATAAGACACACTTTTTTCCTCCCTAAAAGAGGGTGGAAATGTCGGTGCATCTTATACACCAAATACAGCCATTTTTGGCCTCCTTGAAACCCCGCCCCGGATGTTCCGTTTTCACGAAAAACTGCCCGGTTTTTCACAAAAATGGGATGCGCAGAAGGTTTGAGAGGCCTGCATAGTGCTCCTGGGGGCCGGGGAGGGCAAAAACTTTTTTTCCCTTGTTTTCCTCTTCGAAATCTTGGTGCGTCTTATACTCTGGTGCGTCTTATATTCCGGTGCATCTTATACTCCAAAAAATATGGTATTTTAATTTTCTGGCAATGGCAACCATAAGACCTGTCCTTTTCCTTTAGAACTGATCCTCAAGGACTGGAAATGAAACAGACTTCCTCACAGCGGTATTCATGTTTTTATAACAGGTTCAAGCCATTAAACTCTTGGTGCGTTGGCTGTTGGGGATGAAGAATAACCAGTCCAAATCTGCAAATTCAACGCTTCGGTTACTATCAGCCATGTTGGTCAGCGAAGGAGACTTGACAGAACAGAAGAGAATTAGGCAAGGCTTTTGACATATGTCACCACTCTGATCTCTTTCATGTGTATCAATGTACCTCAATCAAGGCAGCCAGGGACATCTGTTCGCCCAAGGGAACAAAGGTTCCCTACTTTGCATCCCCTTGCTGAATTTGGAATACTGAAAATGCACAGAGCGTGGGTTGAGCTGTTCAAATTTCTCTTCAGTACGAATGAGAAATGCAACGTTTTTGAATATTCTATGCTATATACATTTTAGTCTCTGTAGAATAGAGATTAAGCAGACTTTATGGCTGCTTTAAAGGGAGGAAAAATAAGATACTCGGTAGAGTCCACATTGGGGGGAAAAAACTAGAAGGCCAATACTAAAGTATTACTTTCTAGCTTGCACACAGCTTGATTTGGAAATATCAATCCATCTGCAGCTGAGTTGTAAAGGGTGCTGATTCAGATCTAGCAGAAATATAAGATCTGCCCATGGGTATAAATTTTCACTTGTGGACTGTCATTCTGTCAACACAGAATGTTAGCACAAAATGCAATCTATAAAGATGAACAAAATAGCCAAAGTTGGTAATGAAAATCAGTGTTTGTTAATTAATGTGAGACTTTAAGAGAGGGTGATAACTGTCATCTCAGCCAGAACTCATTGTTTCAGTGTGATAACATTTTGTTAAATGAGTTATCAGCTGAATTGTGTGTCTTCGGGTTTAAACGTATTTGTCTTAGAAATTATACTTTTTTTTCCCTTCTCATTTACAGCAAATCAGACATGTCACGACTACGGTTGGCTGCTGGCAGTGCCATAATGAAGCTTGCCCAGGAGCCCTGTTACCACGAAATTATAACACCAGAACAATTCCAGCTCTGTGCACTGGTCATTAATGTAAGGAGCTCTGTTTCAAGCACTGTCTGAAGCGGGTAGCAATTTGAGTTAAAAATAGGATAAAACTTTGTGTTTGGGCTGACTTGCCTTTCTCTCTGTGTGTGTGCACTGTTCTTGCTAGGAATCATGAAATGGAAACAAAAATAAAATTAAATAGATTGTATTAATGATTTACCTATAATACCATAGATCAATGGCCCCCAATCTTTTGGGCACTGGGGACGGGTTCCAGGGAGAAAGGTTTTTTCCGTGGACTGGAGGGGGTGTAGTTTTGCATGCTGCCTGCATCCCTCGGATGGGGCTTCACTTGTTTGCTGGCATGCCACGGACCGGGGGCTTGGGGACCCCTGCCATAGATTAACACGCTTTTAACATCTCATATCACTGTTCTAAAACTTAGTTTGCCCTCTTTCTCTTCATTGTTCCCTTGTCCTTGTCTTCTCCTCATATAGGATGAATGTTACCAGGTGAGGCAGATATTTGCTCAGAAGCTACACAAGGCACTAGTAAAATTACTGCTCCCATTGGAGTACATGGCAATATTTGCACTGTGTGCCAAAGACCCTGTAAAAGAAAGAAGAGCTCACGCTCGGCAATGTTTGCTTAAAAATATAAGCATACGGCGAGAGTACATCAAGCAGAACCCCATGGCAAACGGTGAGTAACGTTTGCTTCAAAGGTTTTTTTTCTCTCTCACAATATTTCTATTTCTGTTTATGGCTTTGTAAAACATATCGCCTGCATATTCCCTGCTTGCTTTGCAGCAGAAAATTCTCTGATACTTAGTAAATGAAAGTTTTTATGCCAGTTACTCATGTATAACCTTTAGCATTATGTCTTTTTTTCCTTCTTCTTTCAGAAAAACTCGTATCTCTGCTGCCCGAGTATGTGGTGCCATATATGATTCATTTGCTGGCTCACGATCCAGATTTTACAAAACAGCAAGATATCGATCAGCTTCGCGATATCAAGGAGTACGTGTCACCCTTTATTTAAACGTCTTTAAAATGTTGGATTTCAATTGCTAAATTTCTAGACTTCTAAAATACAAAATTTAATGTCCTGATTTGTTAAGAGAAGAATAATTGTCACCTCTGGCGCGCTTGCAATTCTCCAAAGTATGCGGCTTCTTTTGCTGCTTCTTTTCTCTTTTTTTTGGTACATCTTTGCCATCTGAATATTTGTCATTTGAATTTCATGTGGGAACTAGTGATACATCAAGGGAATGAGTCTGAGAGAACAAATAGTATCATCGTTCTTTCATTTTTTGATTTCCTAAGCATAGTAATTAAAGATTCAATATGCCAGTGTAAAAAAGTAGGAAGGAATTAGGGCAGGTTATTTCGTTCGATAGAAGCTAATATCCCTAAATTAATTAACTAAAACAAAATTTGGAAATGAAGTTGGATTCCTTTAAAGCTTGCTTACTTTTATAATAAAATGTGACAAGTGTCAAAATATGACAAATGAACAGCCAACCACTTAACTCCTACTGATAAATGTTACCTAGTTGGTAATGAAATGTCTGCAAGAAAACCAAGTTCAGAATTCCATCTGAATAAAGATTTAAAGGAGTTTTCATCACTAATTTACCAGTTGTTCTTAGCTTTATCAGCAGAATTCGCTCACTATCTTGAGACAATTCGCTACGATTTTTTTTACTTCAAAAATTATACACAAGTGAATTTAATGCTGTGTTGTTGCAGTAGAGTTTCTGGGTTTTGTTAGATTGGAAGGATATTTTCCAAAATTTCAAAATCTTCTGGTTTTATTTTACTGATCCCTATTGCCTTGAAAAAGTTCTGTTCTATGCGGTATTACAGGTTGTCCTTGACTTACAACAGTTCACTTAGTTGACCATTCAAAGGGTACTGAAAAAAGGGACTTATGACTATTTTTCACACATACAACCATTGCAGCAGCCCCATGATCATGTGATCAAAATTCAGGTGCTTGACAACTAATTCATATTTATGACCGTTGCTATGTTCCAAGGTCACGTGATCCCCTTTTGCGACCTTCTAACTGGCAAAAGTCAATGGGGAAGCTAGATTCACTTAACAGCCGTGTTACGAACTTAGCAGCTGCAGGGATTCACTTTATAACTGCCAAGAAAAATGATAAAATGGGGCAAAATTCACTTAACAAATGTCTCACTTGGAAACAGAAAATTTTGGGCTCGATGGTGGCTGTAAGTCGAGGACTACCTGTACTAACTACATTTATAGATTATATTTTTCTGATATGAGCACTCCTCTGAACTTCATTAATCTTACTTTGTAGGTCCGAAGTCAAATTCTTTTTTACCCTCTTTTGCATGGGGGAGGGAGTCACAGAATTCTAATATATATCAAGTGTCCAGGGTCAGGTCTGCTGGAGTTCCTATCACAGTGATGGCTAACCTTTTTGCCATCGCATGCCAGGAAAGTGGGGTGGGGGAGGTTCGCACACGTGTGTGCCCACACCCATAATTCTATGTGGGCCGTTTCGGGCCTCCGGAGGATCTCCGTGGGGGTGGGGGAGGATGTTTTCGCCCTCCCCAGATGCATAGAGAGGATCTGGATCCAGATGAGAAAGAAAAACAGGCCTTCCCCAC
>JANHZT010008529.1:83939-93995 GCA_032468215.1 Stegonotus admiraltiensis | reverse complement strand
TCCAGAAAGGGACGCAACTGGTGAATCAGGCGAACCTGATAAAAAGCCCCCCTGGCCACAGCCGTCATATGCTCTTCTAAAGACAGCCATGAATCCAGGAGGACGCCCAAGTTGTAAGCCCTCTCTGTGGGGGCCAGCGACTCGCCCCCAATAGTCAGCGATGGCGCCAGCTGACTATATCGGGACACTGGAAGCCACAGCCACTCAGTCTTGGACGGGTTGTTCCTCCCCATCCAGATCCGCACGGCCTCCAGGCACTGTGCCATCACACAAAGGGCATCGTTGGGGTGGTCCGAGGTGGAAATGTACAGCTGAGTGTCATCAGCGTACAGATGGCATTTCACCCCAAAACCACGGATGATCTCGCCCAGCAGCTTCACATTAATGTTGAACAGGAGAGGCGAGAGAACCGACCCTTGCGGCACCCCACATACAAGGGGCCTCGAGGTCGATCTCTGTCCCCCTGTCAACACGAACTGCGACTGGTCGGAGAGAAAGGAGGAGAACCACCGCAACACGGTGCCCCTGACCCCCAATCCCTCCAGCCGGCGCAGCATGATACCATGGTCGATGGTATCAAAAGCCGCTGAGAGGTCTAATAGGACCAGGATAGAGGAACAACCCCTGTCCTGAGTCCTCCAGAGATCATCAACCAATGCGACCAATGCCGTTTCTGTGCTGTACCTAGGCCTGAAACCCGACTGGAACGGATCTAGATACGTGCATTCATTGCAAATGTAAACCAGTAAGGAAGAGGGCTGGAAAGGATTTCTCTTAGCAACTGCCTGGTTTGTTTATTATTTGTTAATTCCAATCTAAGGAATTATTTTTTATTTTGGGTGGATAACTATTTCTTTTAAGACTGATCAGGTGGAGCCAGCAATAGGGCAGGTAGGGTGACATCAGTCTGGTCCATCTTATACCTTATCAATTTTTTCCCCCTACTTCTGAAAAGTAACAAAGGCATGGATTACTTTTATCACCAAAGATCTGGACCAGAGTTTCTTATTTTTTTTATTTTTTTTGCTATCAGGACTCTCCCACTTTTTAAAAAACAGCTTTTGTTTACATACGTTATATTTATCAATGTTTGGCACATCAAAAAAAAAATCAAAATGGACACATTTGTAGAACATTTATTGAATTGGATAAAAAAGTATTAAAAACTATTCAATATTGACATAAATAGAAAAAAATACTTGCCGTGAAAAAAACCCTATCTATATTTTAATAAATAATGAGACAAGGGACATTGTTTTAAATTTTTGCAAATATCTTCAGTGCCTGGCAAATAATTTTGATTCTGCAGACATCCGAGATGGTCTTGAGGGACCCTCGGTGATCCAAGGATCGTACTTTAAGCAACACTGACTTAGATTTAATTGCTTCCAAGAGCTTTTAATTTAGGCCAAGGGCCATGGATGCACTCATTTAATATAATATATCATCAACCATTTGTTCCCAGATATTTCCTTCCAATGGCCTGGAGGGTTTCTCTTTAGGACTGCAATGGGAGAGAAGAAAACTTGCAAGCTTCTGTTGATTTACCTGTTGGCCTCTTAGCTGATGCTTACCTGTAATACATTCTGCAAAGTTAGCTGCGGTCACGAATTTATCATGTGTCATGTGTATAGATAGTCCTCGATTTAGGACCACAGTTGAGCCCAAAAATTCTATTGCTAAATGAACATGTTTGTTAAGTGAGTTTTGCCCCCATTTTATGACTTTTCTTGTCACCGTCGCTAAGTGAATCACTGCAGTTGTTAATAACAACAGTTGTCCGGTGAATCTGGATTTCCCCCCATTGACTTGACTTGTCAGAAAGTTGCAAAACGTGGACACTGCAACCATCATAAATAGGAGTCAGCTGCCAAGAATCTGAATTTTGATGGTGTGACCACAAGGATGCTGCCATGCGGGGGTGAAATCCAGCAGGTTCTGGAGAACCGGTAGCGGAAATTTTAAGTAGTTTGGAGAACCGGCAAATACTACCTCTGGCTGGTCTGAGAGAGAGGAGGGAATGGAGATTTTGCAATATCCTTCCCTCAGGAGTGGGGAGGGAATGGGGATTTTGCAGTATCCTTCCCTCAGAAGTGGGGAGGGAATGGGGATTTTGCAGTATCCTTCCCCTGCCACGCCCACCAAGCCAACTATGCCCACCAAGCCACACCCACAGAACCGGTAGTAAAAGAAATTGAATTTCATCACTGCTGCCATTTAGGTTAAGTGTGAAAAACGGTCATTAAGTCACTTTTTTCAGTGCCACTGTAACTTTAAACGGTCACTAAATGAGCTGTAAGTCGAGGACTACCTGTAATTGACTCTATTTTGATTTCCCTCATTTAAGCAACCCTCTTTCAACACAACTGGCCCCCTTCAAATCCCCCCACCTTCAACCCCCTTACGCACCTTGCAAAACCTTATTAATAAGGGTCTTCATTACGTAAATAGCCGTAGTATCTTCTGTTTTCACATCTTTGTCGGTGTACCACCCGTTTTCAGTGATCAAGATTTTGGGATTATCATATTCCACTTTTATCCAGTTCAGAACAGCCCTCAAGTCGAGGGAGAAAATTTGTCCCATTTTGGGCAGCATGCCTGGAGGTTTAAAGTTATTTGGCCCAAAAGAAAAGGCGAAGAAATCAGCCGTCCCTTTAAAATGTTTTTTTTCCATTGGGGTGACATTTGGGAGGAGAGAGCCAAGTTCCATCTTCAGCTCTTCCGGGTAATCGCCATCTCCGTGTACTGGCTTCGCAAACCACCCTAGGACTTTCTGCATGGACAGCTGACATTTTTCAATATCTGATTTATTATTGATTCTGTTTGGTTCAATCCAGTGAGATCCTAATGTGATTGACAAAAATCCCCTCTGTTGGGGTCGAAAATGTTGGTCATAATTATGCCAGACTTTTGCATGAGCCTAAAAAGGAAGACAAAAGAATACATTTGGATTTTAATTATAGTATAGGTGTTAGTTGCAGTTTATTTGTACAAATACATTTCTTAGATGCAAATGTTAAAATCCAAGTATTAATTATTGTTAATGATACAGTTGAGCTAACTTAAAGACATATAGTTTTATTGTGATACAGGACTTTATGAGCTGGTATTCAGTTTACCAAGTTAATGACCTGAAAGCTCCGAGCATAATAAATGTTAGCTCATTCATGTGGAATTTATTGCTACAGAAAGATTTTATTGATCAGCAATGTCCGTGTGAGAGGTAGATGTATCCATGAAATAAGCTGCGTTCTTAGGATCAGAATCAGAAATTAGGAACAACTCTGGTAAATCAAGAATATACGGGGATCACAAACGGGAATGGATAGATCTGCAGAGGATTAGTAATAAAGACTTCTAACATCTAAAATGTAAAATGAAGTCTCCTTCAACTCAAGGTTAATCCTTAATAATTTCATGCATTCATCCGTGTTTGAGAGAGATGGGCAGTTTAGAAATACGGACTATAAATACTTTTCTTGGCAACAATACAGAACTTGTTTGCCATTATATTCTTTGAGTGTTTATTCAACTTTACAATTTAGCCTACCTCCCTATTAATTCTGTATGACCTTAACTTGTTGAGATCAACCAAACTGGCTACACCAAATATGCTACACCAAAATTGGGTTATAAAACCACTCGAACAGTATGAAACAATAACAATTTCAAAATTACTCACCTCTGCATTCTAGTTAACCAGTATATTCAATGAGGACAGGCCTATGGAAATCGTTGGTATATAGTGATTACTGCAGGCCATTCATTCATTGAGTTTATTTGCCACCCATCATGTTTCACAATCACAGAAAGACTAAGAATGCTTCTGAACGATAAACCTGTAATTACGTTTAAGGTGCATATAATACACATTTGCTGGCTGTGAAGAGGGTAGCAAAATTCGAAGTGGACATCTTATCTAAATTAAATAGGAAGGGTTGCTGTGCTCTCCATCGTTCAGTACATAAAACATGAGTTAATCCTGAATTGGTCACAAGGAAAATGTCAATCTTTCCTTTCTGTTTCAGGGTTCTCTGACCTCTTGGGGCTAGTGGCTATTTTTGAATTTTAAGAACTTCAGTGTTCTCACAAAGTGGCATTTGATACAGTTGGAGTGCACTAGATCATTGTTTTTCAACTGTAAGATGTTGGACTTCAACTCCCAGAATGCATGCTAGCTGGGGAATTCTGGGAGTTGAAGTCCACACAAATTTGCCAAGTTTGAAAAAAGCCCTGAAACTACTAAAGGATGAATGCAAAATCCCAGGACTCTTCCTTTCTCTTCAACTTCTCCTTTTAAAGGAGAAAGGAATATTTTCAAACAAAGTCCTGGGTTGCATTCCCCACCCCCACCCCCTTGAAAGTTGTTTTGCAGCACATCAAGTTTCCCCATCTATTAATTTTTAATTAAAAGGAAATTTAAAAAAAAATAAATTAAAAATCAAACGTAATGAGGAACACGGACACTTCATTTTCAGCACCTCAGGAGTCCATGATTACGAAAGTGGAAGATTACTGGGGAACAGTGGCGCATACAAAAAATGAAAAGTGCTTCGGAACGGGCTGAAGGTTGGTTATAAATAAAATTCGTTTGATTTATGGGATGCAATTTGATGTCTTTCCCCCTGGGTCAGTGTCTCCAAACCTGGCAAATTTAAGCCATGTGGACTTCAACTCCCAGAATTCCTCACCCAGCCATTAAAAGTTGCCAAGTTTGTAGACCCCCTGCCCTAAACAAACGCATTGATGTGATTATTTGTGTGTTTGTCATTTTTTTGCTTTGGATAAAGATGACTCCATACGTTGAAAAGCAATATGATAGGAGCCCTCAACTCCAGCATCCATGACTCAGCAAGGCAAGCCTATGTAAACATTTATTTTCAAAGCTTTATTGGCGTAATATATCTCCTCCTTCCCAAAGCAGGATGCTGCTCAGAAGGGCAGAACAGGAACTGGAACTGGGACAGCTGTCAGCCTTGAGAAAACATTTAAAAATGATAAAAGGTGGGAAGAATACTACTATCAACCCTTGTAGTTTCTAGTCTGATTATCTTCTCCCCCCCCCCAAGCATTTATCGAAGGTCTGGATGTCCACATTAACCTTTGAGATGGAGAATAACCCTGCTTCTGCCCACGGACAAGTGAATTATACCGCTCATTAAATGTAATAAGAGCTCTGCATCCAGGCTTTCTGAAAATAGCATGGAGCACAAATGCTTGGGGGTGGGGGGAGTGGAAAGAATAACAGAATAATTGGAAGGGAAGGGACCTTGGAGGTCTTCTAGTCCAACCGCGTGCTCAGGCAGGAGACCCTATACCATTTCAGACAAATGGTTGTCCAATATTTTCTTAAAAACCTCCAGTGATGGGGCATCCACAACTTCTGGAGGCAAGTTGTTCCACTGGTTAATTGTTCTAACTGTCAGGAAATTTCTCCTTAGTTCTAAGTTGCTTCTCTCCTTGAGTAGTTTCCACCCGTTGCTTCTTGTCCTGCCTTTGGGTGCTTTGTAGCTTGACTCCCTCTTCTTTGTGGCCATCCCTCAAATACTGGAACACTGCTATCATGTCGCCCCTAGTCCTTCTTATCATTAATTTAGACAGATCCAATTCCAGCAATTGTTATCTGTTTTAGCCTCCAGCCTCCTAATTGTCTTTGTTGCTCTTCTCTGCACTCTTTCTAGAGTCTCCACATCATTTTTATATTGTGGTGACCAAAAGTGGATGCAATATTGCAAGTCTGGACTTTCCAGGGCACTATCAAAATATGCTGACTCCGTAAACTGCTTAGAGAGGGCTGTAAAGCACTGAAAAGCGTTATATAAGTCGAAGTGCTATTGCTACTAATACAAAACACACACACACACACACACACACACACACGACATCAAGGGTTGTCAGAAATCAAGAGAGAGAAGGTGGTAGGCACTCTTAACAACCTGGCCACTTTAAGATGTTGGACTTCAGCTCCAAGAATGCATTCTGGTTGGGGGAATTCTGGGAGTTGAAGTCAACCTAGTCTTCAGTCGTGGGTTGTACTTCCATTTGGATTTTATAAGAGCCACTCCAAGCTGGTGCCTTTCAAAAATATTGCTACAATTCCCAATCTCGGGGGGGGGGGGAGGGGGGACATGAAGAATTCTGGGAGATGTGATACCAAAATAAATTCATCGCACAGCCCCTCCCACCTGAAATTGCTTCTTAATACATAATCGGTTTGACATCTTGATGACAAAGGAGACTGCTAAGTAAACAATGGAAATATAATCAATAAATAGCAATGTAGTCTTTATACCGACGGCATTAATTTTTGCATAACCTGTTATGCTCAAATTCTGCTTACTCTTTTGTCAAAAAACATGGTAGAATAGACAGCAATTTTTCCTTGTCTAGGAAGAGCTGACCTGCATTTATCCTCTGCTTTTCCTGTCTTTATACAGAAAGTCCTACTCCCACATACTAATATTTACTTTGAGATACACATGCATACAGCTATAGCCATAAAACCCTTTTCAAATACTGTGTAAGTGGAAGATGCCATGTAACGGTTAATAGCTGTTGAGGGTTGATTAAGCCCGAGGAAAGGCAAGTTTTATCTTGCCCCACTTTGGCTGTTGTGCAACGGAACCTGGACTAGCTAACCAAGTCCTATATCTGAAACCAACTAAGCCAAGAATCTACTCAAGGGAATACCTTACTCCAAGCAGAAACCATGCAAACTTCAATGGTTATATGGTAATGTTTATCTGCACAATATTGTAAGCCATTCAAAAGAAGCACTCTTCCCTGAGAAAACGTGTTTAGAGTAGAATAAAGGGTAGAGTAGAGTAGAACAGAACAGAATAAACGGAGTTGGAAAGGGACCTTGGAGGTCCTCTAGTCCAACCCCCTGCCTAGGCAGGAAACCCCACACCACTTCAGAAAAATGGTTATCCAACATATTCTTAAAAACCTCCAGTGTTGGAACATTCACAACTTCTGGAGGCAAGTGGTTCCACTGATTTAACTGTTCCAACTGTCAGGAAATTTCTCCTTAGTTCTAAATTGCTTCTTTCCTTGATTAGTTTCCACCCGTTGCTTCTTGTCCCGCCCTCAGGGTATTTTAAGCCCCTGCCTTCATCCTTCCTTTCACGGAGGGAGAGAAATAATAGGTGGGAAGACGAACGGAGTGGAGCGTCCTGAAGTTGGCTGAGAAACATCCAAACACCAGAGCTTTTCACACGTTCTGTTTGCCACGACCACTTCAAAGGCCTTCTGAGTTTATTCGGCATCCAGTTATTTTGCCCTGGGTTAATCTGATCACTTCTGGCACTGGAATTCAATAGCAGAAGAACAATGACCATTCTACCCGCTTGGGCCTGATGTAGACTCAAAGGATGTACGAAGAAGCAAAGCAGGTCTACTCTGAAGACCCTTTTAGATTTGTTTAGCTGGCTCTGGCTCCTCCCTGAAAGATAAAGTCTACCAGACTTAGAGATGGGTTTTGCTTATCCATCCATCAACTGCAAACTTTATTGCTTCGTGGGAAATGTTTAGTGAGCAAGAATCTTAAGAAGTGGGTATTTGCCCTACAATGTCTTCATAATCCTTGAGATTTCTGCATAGAGTTTCTTCCATATCTTGGGATAAGATAAAGGTAAATCATTCATTGGTCTGAAGGCCTCTAGCCAGATGAAGTAATGCCTCAATGTTACTGCAGACACGGTGATTGTTTTCCTAATTCAGTTACCGGCAAAATCTAGTATTTGAGAAAATGGGATGCTAACCAATGGACTCCATTCTATTTGCGTAAGAGACATCTCTCAATAGCTGACATGATACCAAGCTATGGTTTGTCTTATTTATGATGTGCTGAATAAACCAATTATAGATCAAGTTCACACAACATGCTAAGCTACCAACCATGGTTATTATCCACAACACGCCATTCAGATGTTTTCTTTCCCTAAGTGCTTTTAGGTACATTAAGTCACTTCTGCTGTGGGAATTTTTCCTGAGGAAAGATTGATATTTAATCGGCTGATAACAACATAACGGATGGAATGGACTGGTACTGAAGGTCCATCTAATTCAATAACCTGTGACTCACAATATCCAGCTGGACACCCCTGCTAGAACCACATGGAACCAAAAGTCTCCAGCAACTGGCATTCAGGGATTCCGAACCATGCATTTATTTAATTCCCACTCGGAGCTAAGTTAGTGAGTTTCCCCACATCTTGCATTTAGAATGGTTATATCACCATTTTGCTAGCTGGGAGAACTCCTAGAAATGCTGACTTACCAGACCAATGTTGTCCCAGGACTCTTAGAACGCACTAAGATAGGACAAAGCATCACCGAGAAACACTTCTTCACAAATACTGTTTAATCATTTATTTTAGTTTGGGTTAGGTCTAGAGCACCTTAGTTAAGAACAAGGCTTGGAAATGTTGCATGCCAATGATCTACCTGGATGAGAAGTCAACGTATCTTGTTGTCTAAGAGAAAAGATGAAGGGGAGGGGAGGGGAAGGAAGATTTCCGATGCTTCCTGCTACAAGGAACCTCAATGTGGAAGCTGTCAAGAAGATGGAAGTTGTTCCCATTGCCTTCTTCTCCAACTATAAATCATGGTTTAGGCTCAGTGGCTAAGATGCTGAGCTTGTTGATCGAAAGGTCGGCAGTTCAGCGGTTCGAATCCCCGTGACTTGTCCCAGCTTCTGCCAACCTAGCAGTTCAAAAGCATGTAAAAAAATGCAAGTAGAAAATATAGGGACCACCTTTGGTGGGAACAGTGTTCCGTGCGCCTTTGGCATTGAGTCATGCTGGCCACATGACCACGGAGTCGTCTTCGGACAGCGCTGGCTCTTTGGCTTTGAGCACCGCCCCTAGAGTCAAGAATGACTAGCACATATGCGCGAGGGGAACCTTTACCTTTACCTTTAGGTAATATCTCTGAGACAATGACTCAATGGGGTACACATTATCTAGTATCTTTTTAACAAATACCAGTATGGGGGTTAAACTAACAAAGCGTACCGTCCCTACATGGGAAGGAATTCTTATTAGACTTGTCCACATAATTAACAACCAGACAATCTGGAAGCGATTTCCCCATTACTGCTTTCTGGGGGGTTTCCCCTGCACTTGAAACACCCCCCCCACCCCCCCAGATCTTGTTTAAGAAGAAAGTATTTTCTGGACGCCTCCCATTCAAGTGTAAGTAGGATAAGCAGGCTCAAACCTGCTTCTTTTGAAACCACCCAGAGGAAAGTCAGGCGAGGTGCTACCAAGTCAGACGCTCAGGAAAAGTCCAAGTGATGTTGGCAAAACAATTTTTATCTGATTTTGATCACCTGTTGGCAGGTAGGGAGAATCTCAGCAACCAACTTCACATGGAATTCGAAAAGGCAAAGGGTAAAGTCTTTGTTGACTGCAATCTAGGAGAAGTCATGAACCAAACACGAATACTGTGTTTTCTCTTTGGATCGTAGAAATGAATTAAAATATTTCTCCAAAAATACAGAAGTGGTTTGCTGCTGCCTTCTTTGAGGATTTAACTTCCAAATGTAATCTACAGCCCTGAGAATCTATGGGGGTCACCCATCCATGTTTGAGCATGCTTAGCTTTTTCAAGAACCATCTAAAATGGATAGGCGCTGCCCCACGCACAGAGAGAGAGAGAGGGAGTGGGAGATAAAGAGCGCCACAACGCATGTTTTAATTCAATTGTTTTAAATTAAACAATTTAAACTGAAGTGTTTTAATTTCCACTTGGCCACCGAGTCATTTTCAGAATCAACACGTCTGCGTTCCTGTGGCAGCTGTTCCATTCTTTCTCATGTTGAATATATTTCTAGGGACGGTTCCTGGAATTTTCCATCACCTGGACAACAGGTAATTTCTTTTTTTAATCCTTCACATCAGTATGAGAGAAAAATGGGTCTCTAAACAGACAGGCTGGCTTTTTTTAATCTTCGAGAGCATGTTGTTGTTTTCAAAGGGCGATTTAAAGGCAAAAGAGAATGAAATGACCATGTTTTAGACTTCTTTCAAGATTCCCTGCTTGTTCTGGGAA
>JANHZT010008529.1:43463-65432 GCA_032468215.1 Stegonotus admiraltiensis | reverse complement strand
GAGAGCTCAGGTGATTCATTGAGCAGTGGAAGAAAACTCATCCATGATTTTGGCTACTTTCACCTCTTAAGTTTGTTGGTGGGGGCCTACAGTAGTGGCCAAAATTGTGGAAACCTTTTGGAAAAAGTGTATACTTTTAGACTAGCTAATAACGCCACTTTTTTTTTTTAGTACCATAAAATTATATATCAATGTATATAGTATCATAAAATTATATATCAATGGAAAGATAATTTAATCAAGAATTAAATTATCTTTCAGAATAGATCAGAAGGTCACAAAAGGGGTCACTGCAACGGTCATAAATGTGAGCCAGTTGTTAAACATCTGAATGTAAATCACGTGACCATGGGGAGGCTGCAATGGTCGTGTGAAAAATGGTCATTAATCACTTTTTCTATGCCATTGTAACTTCCAAATGGTCACTAAATGAACTGTTGTAAGTCGAGGACTACCTGTAATTAAAAGTTAGTTGCTAGGGCAGGAACTGGAACTTGCAATTTATTTAATTTTTTTTGCAACTTTTCCCTGAACTCTGTATACACCCTTAGAGAGTAGGAAATTTAGACAAACACTTAATACATTTGATGTAAAATGAAGAACATTTGTTGATATTGAGCTAACATTGCCCATTTCCAACTCTGTAAATGAACGGTGCTACTTTTAAGTCCTTTACTGACCCACAATTGTTCTCTTTATTTGCTCATATAAAACCAATGGCTTTTGCAGGGTGCTATGATGTCCATTGCTTTCAAAGAAGGATTAAAGGTTCCACCTCCGGCAATGAATGAACTCATTTTGGCAGCTAATCAGGATATCAGACAGGTAATTATAATAAAGCAATATAAGGAAATACTAGGAATCATATTAGGTTAGATATTAAATTTGAGGGGTACAACATAGAATGGAAAGGAAAAATTGAAATTTGGTTAAGATAAGAGGTTAAGATGAAGGGTAATATTGGTTTTAAAAAATTAGGAAGAGTAAATATTATGGCAAACAAAAAAAAAAGTATAGAAATTGTAAATTGAGTTGAAATGACTAAAAATTGTTTAAATTTGTGAACTGGCCAATACCCTGTTCAGAAAAAACACATTGTATGTATGTTTGTGTAAAAAGATATCAGACAGGTGAGTCACCTATCAAGACGGATACCTGATACAGAATTCTGTTCATAGTTCCAGACGCATTTGATTTGATGCAACTGGAAGCAGGGACCATTGATAACGGGAAAGGAGGTGGGGGGGTTGTTGAAAGAAAGGAATTATTTTATAAAACGAGTTGACCAGTGGGTAATATTGATTCTGTAGAATTTGTTTTATTAAAAAATGATAATGTAGATTTTTCCTTACTCAACAGGCCTTATGAGCAAAGCCTGAACCTTTGTGCTTTCTTTTTTGTCAAAAGGTGTTACATAATCTCAGCGTGTGGTGTGCCAGAGACAAAACCTTGACTTACGACGGGGTCAAAGCAGATGCCAGTAAAGCCAAAAAGGATATTAAGCTGGTAAGTTTGATCGAAGGCCCACATCTGTGCAACGAACTTCAGGAAGGGGATTAGAGGCGTTTAGCTTCAAGTTTGAAATGACTTGTATAAACCTTCCTAGAAAGACTTCTGCAAGTGTTCCAAGCTCTATTTTAAGTCGATTGGAGCCCCATCTGAAAGCTTTTGCGGGATTAGAACGATGATTTGATCTCAAAGTGGAACTTTGTTGAATTCTTAAAGGTTTTAAATGTGGAACATTTCGCATGACACTACTAAAAACCCAGTGGCACCTAGATACCGATCACATAAATTTAAAAAAAGGAACTGCAGACATAAGATTTTGGCAAGTTTTAAGAACCTCACTTTTACCAAGGGAGAAAGCAAGTCCCTGCTTACTGACATATTTGGAAACGGCACCTGATTGCAACGCAAGCAAGGAGGGGGTGGGGGGAGAAATGCAACCTGTGATAATGCAGGCAATCTGATTTGAAAATTCAAAGAGAAATGGGTTGTTTAAGTAAAACAGTGCTTTGTGGACATAAAAAACAAGTCTTTCAGTAGGCACATAGCAAAAAATATAATTCAGGATTCTCCTAAAGTGACCTGATGAAATTTATGAGATGGTGGAGCGATTCTGCTCAGAGACCAAAGCCACAAATGAAGATGATGATGATGACAAAAAAGTCTGGATAGTGGATGTGGCAGTGCCTGGAGACATCAGAAGAGAAGAGAAAGAACCGGAGAAGATTACAAAATACAAAGACCTACAAATAGAAATAAAATGACCATGGCAAAGGTAGTACCAATAGTAATAGCCGCCTAGGGTGCAGTTCAAAAACATCTGGAGCATCACTTGAACACCATAGGCCTGTGATGGTGAACCTATGGAATGTGTGCCACAGGTGGTGCACAGTGCCCTCTGGGCATGTGAGCTGTTGCCCCAGTTCAGTCCTGCCACGCATGTGCACACGTGCCTTCCGCCAGCCATCTAGTCATCAGGTCTCTGCCGCACATGGGGGCGGGGGGAGTGCAAAGAGGTTGTGCGTGCATGTGTTGGTGGGGCAGGGGGGTGTCACATGCACACGTAGTGGGCAGGGCGCGTGCGGGGGGGTTGTGTGCGTGTGGGGGCGAGTACATATTGGATTTTGTGGGTCTGGGTGCATTTGTGTGCATATATGCATGCGTGCGCTTTGGGTGCTTTGTCCAGAAAAGGTTAGCCATCACTGCCATAAGCATTGACAAATTTGCCATCGGTCAATTGCAGAAGGCGGCTTTACTTGGAACTGCTTCCATCCTGCAACGGTATCTGTAACACTGTCAAACATCCAGATTTGCCTATCCCAGGTCCTTAGTAAGGACTCGATAGGAAGACAAAAACACCAAACTCAGTCTGAACATCTGGCTGACCGTGCGATGAATAAATAATAATAATAATACATATTCTAGTTAAGGCATATTTTATATTTTTCAGAGAGTTAAGAGATCTATTCTCCGCTACTTCCCATCTTGGGTGATCGAAATCATAACTAGGACATAACAGCCCCTTGATGTAATGAAGTTCTAACTCACCTGTTGTAAGGGGGTGTTTGATACAAGTGCCAGCCCATCCGACCGACAGTTTGCATGCTTCAGGTGCATCTGATCCACCCTCTTAGCAGTTTCCCGCAATGATTTTCCTTTCTCCAGGGTCCTTTTGATGTGGTGAGGAAGGTTTTCGCCAAGGGAGAAGAGGCTTCTCACATGTCCCTTATAGACAAGGCAGATCTGTTCTTCCATGATTACTCCCTGGGACCCCTCTTTGTCCAAGAAAACTACATCCACGTCAAACCCGCCGCAGCTGGGTGAGTTCTGATCGTCATTTTGACAAAGAGTTGTCGGCATTTCAGCCCGTTAATAAACATTGGCATGCATACGCACTCTCTTCCGTCTTTTTCAGAAACAACTTGAAGAAAGAACTCATCTTACTTAGCAAAACCGCGGACAGTATTTGCGATGGCGATTTAGTTGACCGCCAGATTCGCAGTCGACAAAACTGGAGCCTTCTGCCCACTCAGGTTATACAGCTCTTTTGTTCTGGGTGTAGATGTAGATTGCAGTTAAAAAGTTATTTCTTGCAAAAATAATCATGCGGTCATCTTAAAAGCCAGCTCGGATTATTATTTATTCATTATTTTTCTCTGCAAAAACCCAAGGGATTTATCTATGTGGTTAGGAGGAGTTGACAGTGCCTTGATGGCACATTATCAGTTTTATTTTTATCCCACATTTATTATTTTGATAAATAAATCAAGTTGGCAAATGTACCTAATGCTCCTTCTTTCTCCTGTTTTCCCAATAACCCTGTGAGGTGGGTTGGGCTGAGAGAGATTGACTGATCCAAAGTCATCCAATTGGCTTTCATTCCTGAGGCAGGACTAGAACTCATGTCTCCATGTAATTGGCTCAAAGTCACCCAGCCAACTTTCATGGTGAAGGCAGGACTAGAACTCATGATCTCCTGGTTTCTAACTTGGTGCCTTAACCACTAGACCAGGTGTCGGCAACCTTAAACACTCAAAGAGCCGCAAAGGTCCTAACTGGAAGCCCCACATTCAATTCTGGAGCCAACCAGAATTCCCCCACCATAGAGTCTCCTCCTAGCATGGCATCTTTTTTTCCTCTGCCGACCAGAAGTACAGTTTCACCACCACCACCATAGAATCTCCTCCTAGCACGGTGTCTTTTTTCTTCTACCTGTCCTAGCCTAAATCCCTATCAATTGTGGAGCCAACTGGCAACAGGGAGCCGCAGCAGAGGGATGGAAGAGCCACATTCGGCTCCAGAGCCACAGGTTGCCAACCCCTGCACTAAACCAAACTGGCTTGGAAAAGAAAAGTATCAGAAAATGAATTCAGAATTTTCCTAGCATAAGCTTTGAAATATTATTTTATCTAACATATTTTATCTAGCATGAGCTTTGAAATATTATTTCAACAGAGGTCGGCTTTTTTAATCGTTCACTCATTGTGGTTAGATTGCATACTAACCAGCAGTTGCTTTGAGTAGTACATTTTTATGACTTCAAAGCAGTACCAATTTACCTGGTTTCAGATTTAGAACTTACTTTTTCTTAAAATGTCGTGTTTGTTAGAAGAACAATAATTATGTACGACATTTATTTTATTTACGACATTCATTTTTTGTAAGACATGCAGGCTTGTATTATTCTCCAAGGAGAGTAAATCTATTTCTAGAGCATTTGAGAGCATTCCTATGGATAAGATGCTATAAATCACAGCTGCAGATGAAATAAATGCTAGATTTGACAAGCATAGAAATCTAGTGATATTTACAGATCCGTTGGGTTCCAGAATAATGCTTTTAGAAGAATGTCCCTTTCTATCACTTTTAAAAAGGAGCAAGAAGAAAAAAATAGAATAATTCTGAATCACTGATGGGATTATTCATTTCAACTTTCATCTTTTTGCTTCCTTGGTCTCTGCTCTGCCTCCTCAACTGTATTTTTATCAAAAACGGAGAAAAGTGCTAAAACCATTTCCTTCCTTTCCAGGCAATTTATTCGAGTGTCCTGCCTGGAGAGCTGATGAGAGGCTATTTGCAAGAATTCCCAACTTTTCCAAGTTGGTTGGGGAAATTTTCATCCACAGGAAAGCATGACCGCATCATGCAGGAGCTTTCTATGCATATGAGTCTCAGGTACTACAGGCAGGCAGTCCTTGACATACGACTACAATTGATCCCAAAATTTCTGTTGCTAAGTGAACTTTGCCCCATTGCAAAGGGGTTCCTGGCCAGAGCCGTCACTTGATCCTCAAGCAGGTGCTGGGAGACCAGGAGTCTCAGAGTGGTGCCCTTTTACTAGCTCAAGAAGCCCTCCAATCACTCATGCCCGAATCCCTTCGCGGCTTTATGCTTGCAATGGCCTGGATGTGGCGCTGTTCCTTAAGACCATGTGGGAACTCAAGCGGTCCAGAATGCAGTGGACAGTTGATGTGCATATCTTGGTACACCCTTGTGCCACCTTTCTGTTGTGACCTAGGCTTCCTGACTCATTAAAACACACGAGTACCAAAAACCTCTTTCATTGCAACAGCTGTGAATTATGTTCATTCATAGCTGAGTCCCAATTAGTTGCAAAAAGTCCTTCGGGAGAAGTCCTTCAGGATAATCACCCACCTTTTATCTCCCTTGACACGCTGCCAAAGACCTACTTGGCAAAGCCACACGGAGTCCAGAATCAAACAGATGCCAACTGGGAACAGAATTAACAACGTTGCTTTCCTGTAAAGGGCCCATGTGCCTTTGATCCTCTTTTAAACCTTTGGGGGGGGGACCAATAATCTCTAGGCCTTACTCCTGAGTCATCCCTTTTGTTTTAACTGTTTGTGCCTTGTGGCAGCTCTGCACATGCGCGCACTAGGAACAGGCTCCTCCTGTTCCTTTGCCTCTCTGCTGCCCAACTCTGGAGGCTCCAGAGTCTGCACATCACTCCCAGAAGAAACAAACTATTTCTTCTGTTGGGCACATGGAAGCATGCCTTCTCTGCAGTGATCCTCTGAGATTCCTGCAGATCCCACCTTCCTGGCATTCCAGAAGGCCTTAAAGACCAGGTGGTTCTCCCAGGCCTCGTGTTAAGGTGGTTCAGATTATGCGTGGCCACAGTTTGCCTGATCTACCATCCTTTCTGGCCGTTACTTTCTCATTTCGTAATGGTTGCATTCCTTTCTTATTTTTTTTTCCTTATTTTATCGGGTTTTATTGTACATCCTCCAGAGTTGGAGTTGGACGGCGCTAATGGCAAAGTCTGGGCCAATTCCAGCTTCTGGCTATAATATATTCCTCTCTCCATGCAGGACGCACGCGAGTAAGAGAGCCGTAAATCTGGACTATCTGTCCTATCTGCGAGATGCAGTGGTGAGACCGTTGGCTTGCCAAGGCTCAGAAGGAGTCCGGGACGCTGTCGCCTTCATGGATTCTTACTGCTTGTTGAAGGAAGATGTTGAAAACCTCATGGAGGTCACCTGCTGGGCAGGCAAGCCCAGTGTGTTTTCCAAATTGGATTCCAAGGCACGTGATCGGTTATTCCTGCCTGTCCTTGCTGACTTCTTGAAAGAGGAGCTTTGAGAAAGACCAGTAATCAACTTCAAAATACATAGCCAGCTCCCAAGGGATACAGTCAATTAAACACACACACATATACATAGATCTTGAAACCCAGGCGATTGGGGCAATTGGCATTTGGTGGTTAATTGCCAGGGACGCAGAAAAAAGTGTGAACTTTCTGCCACTCAGAATGTCTTGCATCACCAGAATAGTACAAATACCTGCTTCTAAAAGAGAATGCTGAACTTGTTTGTTTAAGCCAGGGGTGTCAAACTCAAGTTCATTGAAGGCCACATCAGGGCTGTGGTTGACCAGGGGTGGGTGGGGGGCTGGGTGGGTGTGGCCAACTGGGTGGGTGTGGCCAGCTTGACGCCACTTCCCGAACTGCTGGCATGTTTCCTGTTCGCATTGGGTCGACTGGACCAAAGCAATGCTGGCCAGCCCCTTACATTTTCAAGGACAGCCCCGTGGGCCGGATCCAACATTGCGGGCTGGTCTAAGCAGATCAGACACCCCTGGTCTAAGCAGGTCAGAATGTGGGTTTCATTGATTCTCCAACCAGCTGCTTTGGTAGTGGAACTACGTAGGTCTTAGATGGCGATTTTTTGATGTAGTATTCAGATAAGGTGACTCTTGCAGGTAAGCAGCCACAAAAAAGGATTTTTTGGCTGAATGGCATAGCCATATCATGAGAGGCACTGATTGAGGGTCTTGGAAATCTTTGTTTCACTTGACGGTCTTATTCTCTTGATGAGATTTCTTTTCTGCATCCTATCTGAAAAATTCAGCTTCCTCACCCCCCTCCCAGAAAACACCAGGTTAGGCACTCTGCTTCCAGTGTATTAAACTCCCCAGTTTCCCATACTTTAGGAAATAATCTCAAGCGTGCCATTGACTTGTGTCCTTTGTGGAAGATTTTAAGCTTATTGGACTCCTTTACTTCATGTGAGGGGGAGTTCAGGATGGGAAATTTGTACCATTCTCTTTCGTTTGTATGTTACTGGCAGAGGTTGAAAATGTCATATTTTGTCAGCATATACCTGGCACTAGCAAACTTTCCACTGAGAAATTTCAGATGATTTGCAAGATATTACAGTTTCCCATAGACCCATTGAACACAGCTATATCTCTGTTTTTCTGGGAAGGTCCCTGGTTACTCCCGTCTCATTCAGATAAAAATCCCCTCACCCTCTACGTCAGTATTACTCTCACTCCAGTGTGAATTGTCAAATGCAAAAACATGCACTCGTAAATGTGGACACTAGTCAGGAAATGAGTCTATTCCAGTTGTATTTGCAAATGGCTGCTAACTGTGAGGTAGTTGCTGAACGAGAAGTCGGTGGGATGCAGTTTGCACCTCGTCAATAATTGCTGAACCAAAAATGGGAACTTGCGCTTAAAAAGTCTTCGTTGGTTTGGCCTCGACAGGTTAAATCGGCGTTCACGCGCGCCTACAATAAAGTTGCACACCTTACGCCGTACTCCCTGCAAGTTGCACCGAAGTCGAAACGAGCCAGCTCAGTGGATGCGGAAGTGAGTGAAGAACTGGAATCGAACGAAGCCGAGACCGAGCAAGGGAGCCTGGAAAGCGATGCGATGATTAAGGTATCGCTCCCTTCGGCAGCCCATTTAAATATGCAAATTCACAGGCGGTCCTCAGTGAATTACCGCGTGTTCAGAGACGTGTAAAACGGTGGTGAACAAATGGACCTTGTGACCCTTCCTCAAAGTTCCAGCCGTCATAGCAAAAAAATCTTAGGTTGACATACAGACCGATCTGTACAATGTTTTTGAATAGGTTTTTGGTTCTAGATTAGTCATAGTTTATCCCCCCCCTCCCTTTTATTTATTTTTTTTTACTGTTGTCTTCTCCCCCTTATATTTTGCTTCCATGCCCTGTGATTTGCTAGTTGTTTGGAAAAGTTAGACATATATTAGGGTGTCCTTTTGGGTTTATTAGTAAATATGTGGAAGAGTTTGCAATCGAAATGTGGACTAGCGAGTTAGCTACAGGCGCATTTAAATTCAGTTTGCATTTAAAAAATGTCTCTTCTTTTTGACAGAAAAAGACCAAACCTGCCAAGCCACCAAAAGCAGAAAGGAAGGAAGAAAGGAAAAAAGGAAAATCAAAGAAAAAAAGCTAAATAAATTGTCTATGCAAGCTTACTGCTGGACTGTGGGCACAGTAGATGGTTGGGCAAACTCTGCACCAGTTGCAAATATATATATATCTTTTTTTTTTTTGCAGAAAAAGAGGCAAACAAAATTTATATAGTTTCATTCCTGTAAATACAGAAAGAGGCTCTCTGGGAGAAAAAGCTGCTAGTGCTTCCCTTCACAAAGCTCCTCTTTTTTTTTTTGTTTAGAAATGCTCATTATGTTGCTACCCATGTATATATGAACAAACCCTAATCAGTTATTCATTTTTGTAAATGGAAGTGCAGCAATGTGTAAAAGTTGCAATAAAACTAGTTTCATATTTTTAACCAGTTTAACCATTTTTAACCATATTTTTATTTTTAAAATGCATTAAATGTTAATGGAACTCGTCTTACTTATATCTGCTCGGAAGCTGATCTCTCTAGCAGTCGCTTGCACAATTGACTGAATTTGGGGACCACCTGACAAGCAGAGTCAATGGGGGAACCCGGATTCATTTAACAACCATGTTACGAACTGATCCGCTGCAGTGATTCACTTAACCACCGCGGCAAGAAAGGTTGGTTTATTGAACTCGGACTGCTCCAATGTAGAACACAGGGAGAGCAATAGCATTTAGACATACACCGCTTCACAGTGCTTTCCAGCCCTCTCTAAGTGGCTTTACATAATCAGCCTCTTGCCCCTAACAACCTACGGTAGGTCCTCATTTTACCAACCTCGGAAGGCTGGTCAACCTTGAGCAGGTCAGGATCGAACTGCTGGCCATTGGCAGAGTTTGCCTGCAATACTGCAATCTAACCACTAGGAAGGAAGGAAGGGCAATAGCACTTAAGACTTATATACCGCTTCACAGTGCTTTTCCAGCCCTCTCTAAACTGTTTACAGAGTCGGCCTATTTCCCTCAAACAACCTGGCTCCTCATTTTACCCACCTCAGAAGGATGGAAGGCTGAGTCAACCTTGAGCCTGTGAGAATCAATCTGCTAAAGTGCTGGCAGCTGGTGATCGGCAGAAGTAGCCTGCAGTACTGCACTCTAACCACTGAGCCACTGTGGCTCAGTAGCGATCAAAGAGGAGTTGTCTGCTCATTCTTCAACTGTACTTCAACTGTTGTGGTCCGCCAGCAGCCTGCAGAGCTGGCAGCAGAGTCGGACAGTGAGGAGGCTGGGGAGGAACAGGTACAGCGCATCCTTGCAGTGTGGAGAGTGCACACTTTGCAGATGTCAAGCAGAGAAAAAAATCAGTGGGCAGAATCAGCAGTATTGTGGAAGAGGGCCCAGCACACCCAATCTGCACACCTGATCCTTCCACATACACAATGCATCATGCAAAACAAGTGGAAGAAGCTTCGTTGGATGGAAGAAGCAAAACAAATGGGGGGGGGGGTTAAGTGTAGGGAGATGAACGCACACGAGAGAATAGGCCAGTTACTATTTTAGATACAAACAAATGAACGTTCTTTAATATTCCGAGTTCTAAACATGAAAATGAAGATTAAGCCATTTAACTTGATTAAAATTATTGCTCCACTTCAGGCTTGAGGTAGGGTGTGTAGTCGGCTGTTCTACTTAGGCTGGTGGCATCGACTTTTTCTGAACACATGGGACATGCGCCTTCGCTCTGCAACAAACTATTGAAAGAAGACACTTTCACTACCTCTATCATCTATGCAGGTTGCAGAACATTGTATTAGCGTCTTTGGGTTTGCTCTGCCTCTCCCATCAACGGATGCACTTCAGTGCCTTAAAATGGATAATGTTTTCTATTTCTCCAAGCAGTTGGTAGAAAGGCGTAAAATTGGCAGAGTGCAAGTCTACAATTTTATTATTTTTAAGTCACAATAACCAGAGGGTAGATCTCCCAAAACATTCATTATGTCTGTGTTTTTCAACAAACTAGACATCGCAAACACAAACATAGCAACGGACTTTTCTTTGGCTGCTGTTGGCTGAAATGATTTAGGAAGACGAAAGCGATAAAAAGTACGTGAAAATGAGAACTGTAGAGGGTCAGCAGCCAGACAAAATAAGTGGAATTAATTTCGACTTGGTAGAAATCTGAAGTTTGGCAGGTTGCAACAAAACAATGGAAAACGTTTTTGGCATGTAAGTACCATGTTTCCCCAAAAATAAGACCCAGTCTTATATTTTTTTTGAACCCCGAAATAAGTACTTGGCCTTATTTTCAGGGAGGTCTTATTTTGGGGGCGCGTGGAGCAAGACGAGGCTCCTCTTGCCATCTTACCTGATTTCCAGCTCTGTCTCCCTAATCCTAACCAGAGGAAATGGAGAGAACCAGCTGTGCATAGTTTAATATTTTCAGGCAGGGCTTATTTTAGTGCATGTGCTCAAAAGCCCGATTGGTTTTATAATCCAGGGAGGTCTTATTTTAGAGGATACGGTAATCAGAGAATGAAAAAGATTACAACTTACGTTTTGAACTCTGAATAGAGCGCCGGGAACTCACAATGGGGGCACAGAGTCCAGTCTTCTCTGGCCATATGTCGTCCCTGGAGAATTGCAAGGGACATACACATGTGTCAGGCTTCAGTGGAAAAAGGGCCACAGTTACAGTAGTGGCCAAAACTCTGGAAACCTTTTGGGAAAAGTGTATTTTTGAGGTTTGATGGCTAACAACACTGCTTTTTTTTTTTTTGGAGTTTCAAGATAATCCTATTCCACTGCTGGAATGGAACAGCCCAGACCTTCTTAACCCAATTGAAAATCTATGGAGCCGACTAAAGAAACTTGTTAGTAAGAAACAACCCAGCAATAAAACCCAGTTCATAGAAGCCATCCTTCAATCTTGGTTTCACATAACAGCAGCAGAACTAAAAGACTTGGTTCACTCCATGGGAAGACATTGTAAGGCCGTCATTCATGCTAAAGGTTTCCCAACTAACATGGGAATCATTTTTATATATCTCATTTTTTCTACGTGTTTCACTTTTTTTCTTTATATACTGTAACTGCTATTCTAATAGCAAATCCTTCATCAAAGTTTTTGCACTATATTCATGATTATCTTTCCATTGATATATAATTTTATGGTACTACTCCAAAAAAAAAAAGTGGTGTTATTAGCTAGTTTTAGAAAATAGACTTTTCCCCAAAAGGTTTCCACAATTTTGGCCACTATTGTAATTACTTGGAAGTAATTACAGGCAATCCTCAACTTAACAACAGTTCATTTAGTGACTGTTCAAAGTTACAACAGCACTGGGAAAAGTGACTTACGGTCATTTTTCCACACTGCAGCATCCCCATCGTCACATGATTTACATTTGTGTGCTTGCAAACTGGCTTACGTTTACGATGGTTGCAGTATTCCCAGGGTCACACAATCCCTTTTTGTGACCTTCTGTCAAGCAAAGCCAATGGGGGAAGCCGGATTCCTTTAACCACCAGGTTGCCAGTTTAACAACGGCAGTGATTCACTTAACAAATATGGCGAGAAAAGTCGTAAAGGGGGCCAAAACTCACTTGACAAATGTCTCGCTTGGCAACCGAAATTCTCGGCTTCGATTGCGGTCGTATGTTGAGGACTGCCTGTATATTTCAATGAGACCCTGAGGCTTTTTGAAGCACAATATCGAGATTTTGTATCACAAAGCTCAGATTCCAAATCCAACGAGGAGCTTTGCCCTCAGAGGCTCAGCTTCAGGAGCTGAAAGATGGAAAAGGTGAGTCCTATGAGTTGCTCATCAGGTACTCACCGTCGCAATGCAATATGGCAGGTTGTTCTTGCAGCCTGGGCACAGAAGTTCGCATTCAGGGAGCATGAATTCACAATACGGGCACAGCGTGGTTGGTTCTTCCCCTTCCCCTTCAGAGGTGTCCGGCCGCCTGATAGCAAAATAAGAAGCCCATTAAGAACGGATCTATGTTTTTTTTATTTCTCAAGTTGCTTTCCTTGCCTAAAAATTATATTTTGTACTCAGGTAAGTCGCAGATAATTCTGCTCACATTGCAAGAATTTTCATTCAAGGTTCTTGGCTCTCCGATCTATTTTCAATTTGATTAGAGCCGCGGTGGGGTTAGAATGCAGGACGGCAGCTAATTCTGCTGACTGCCAGCTGCCAGCAGTTTGGCAGTTTGATCCTGACCAGCTGAAGGCTGACTCAGTCTTTCATCCTTCTGAGGTCAGTAAAATGAGGACCAGATTGTTGGTAGCAAGATGCTGATTCTGTAAACAGCTTAGAGAGGGCTGTAACACATGGTGAAGTGGTATATAAACGCTATCGCCCTTCCTTCCTCCCTTCCCTTCCCTTCCCTTCCCTTCCCTTCCCTTCTTTTCTCCCACCCTCCCTTCTGTGGTGGTCCAGTGGTTAGAATGCAGGATTACAGGCTAACTCTGCCCACTGCCAGGAGTTCGATCCTGACCAGCTCAAGGTTGACTCAGCCTTCTATCCTTCTGAGGTCAGTAAAATGAGGACCCAGATTGTTGGGGGCAAGAGACCAACTCTGTAAACTGCTTAGAGAAGTTCTAAAGCACTGTGAAACACTATATAAATCTTAAGTGCTATTGCTTATTGATTGTCGGGAAGTTATCTCCTTGCTCCATTCATGGCTAGCTAAAACAAATCTAGCTAATTTCTTTCAGACTCAATAAGCCCATATAGGAATGTGGGGTAACATCAATGCTCTGTTGATTGGTCTGGGAGAAATCTCATTGTTGGCTTATAAGATACAGTAGACGTCAAGGTGCACTTGACTTGGTGGTACGTGTTCATGGCATTTTTCTGCTAATTTGCCACTGCCTTCTTCCAACTGATCTACGACCCAGGAAATCCCCACCATTCAGTCAGAGCCAAAGAAGCTTCTTGGATGAGAAGCGAAATGTCTTCAAAAAAAAGTCCAGTTTTGCCTCTTGAAAAAAGCACCTTTGGGACAACTGCCATGATTCACTTAACAACTGTGACAAGAAAGGTCGTAACATGGGGCATAAAAACACTTAACAAACATCTCACTTAGCAACATAAATTTTGGCCTCAATTGTGGCCGTAAATCAAGGATTACTGTGTTCACAGGATGACATTAAATCATCAGACAAGATTGTCCAGTCATGCATCAACGCATTCCCAATCCTTGGTTAGGCAGAATAACCATAAGCTCACCGGACGAGTGTTTCAATTCTCCGTTTGTATTTCGGGTCAATTTTATTCCGATATTCTGGTCTCATCAGCATGGCAGCAAAAGCAAAGGCAGATTTTTTCAGTCCCGCTCGGTGACATTCAATTACCGTTGAGGTCAGGATGGGCACGATATCTGAAAATAAAATGACAGGCATCATCCTACAAAGAACTTTTCGTTTATCTGCTCATTGTCCATTGGTAGTTAAAACTGTCTGGATTTCACAGAGCTGCTGCTGATAGAATTTAATTTCCCAGAATTTGAAGAACAAGAGACCATCTAAAGATGATAGTCAAAGAGCACTATAGCAATGATATTTAAGACATGTATATAAATAATGCACATTGGAACAATTGATTTCTTGATGTGAGCCCTGTTTAACAATCTTACATGATGCAGGTAATAATTAATTTTTTATTTACAGCAAGGTCTAGATAACTTGAAAAAAATCCCTTCTATCTATGTTCTAAATTGTTACACTTCCAAAAATAAAATAAAATCAGAGAGGAGGTTTATTCCTATTCAGAGACAGAATAGGAATAGTATTTAGCAGTTTAACACAACAATTAACACAAAAGCTGCAATGCTCAATTCTTTAATGGAGAAGAAGAAAATATCCCTGAATCCCTCAAAGGGGACAGGTTTCCGGTTTGGATAACACTTACGAGATGGAAACTTGCTGATATTGTTAGCAACACGAATGAGCATACGTGCTCCTTTCATGTGGTCCCCAAGTTTAACATGAATCTGAAATATACATGTGAGTTAGGCATAATCTGTAATATTTAGGAGCCATCCAGAGTAAACAAGGATCATTAAGCAGGTGATCATTAAACGATTTATTGAGCTTCGTAGCTATTTACAGAAGTTTATAGTAATTTTCTTTGCTACAAGTCCTTGACTTGATTACTCCTTCACCTTAATTGTAATACAGGTGGTCCTTGACTTACGATCACAATGGAACCCAACATTTCTGTTGTTAAGTAAGACATTTGTTAAGTGTGTTTTGTCCCACTTGACAACCTTGTTTGCCAAAGGCGTTAAGTGTATCAATGCAGTTGTTAAGTTACTAACTAGGTTGTGAAGTGAATCTGGCTTCCTCAAGGGCTTTGCTTGTCAGGCGGTCGCAAAAGGGGATAACATGATCCCAGGACACTGCAACTGTCATAAATACATGCCAGTTGCCAAGCCACTGAATTTTGATCACGTGACCATGGGGAATGCTGCAATGGTCATAAGTATGAGAAATAGCCACAAATTACATTTGTATTAAATTTCACTAGTTTGGATTTACGCTTCCGAACCCAGAAGCGTCGCAGCGAGACTGGTTGGGAAAATACCAGGCTCTAACGAGCCTGGCGAAAACTCAGTCAGACGAACCGCTGTCAGGGGTCTTCGGACTGGAACTGTTCTGTAGGAACAGTGAAGAAGGAGAGGCATCTCAGTTGGCTAAAGAGGAACAGGCAAGTTCCTCAGAAACCAGAGAAAACTCTTTGATACAACGGCAGGGGGGCAGCGGCCATTGTGAACCACCATGAAGCTGGGGCATCCAGAATAAAGATTGTGCAGGAGCAAAGACTTGGACGGAGTATTGGTACTGGGTGAGTGATTGGCCAACTCACAGGTAATAAAGGAAAAAATGGGAAACTCTTAAAGTTACCCCGGCGTGGAAATAGCGGCTAAATAGCATCAGGGGGAGATAACTGACAGAGAAGAGAAAAAGCAGAAGTGAAAAACACTAAAGCCCAAAACGGAATCTGATGCTTAAACTTTAAATGTGGATATTGAATTTGGAGAGACTAAATTGATTATTAGAAAAAGAAACCCTGCCCAGCTTCTCAAACGAAGGTTTCAGAGGCTGAAGAAAGCATCAGAAAAGAAGCTTCAGAAAAAAAGCCCCCAAACAGCGCTTCAGAGGCTTTTTTTCTGAAGCTCTGTTTCGGAGGCTTTCAGAGGCAGGAAAAAAAGTATTTTCTGAAATGGAGTTTCAGAAGTTTCAGAGGCTGAAAAAAAAGCAAGGCACAGAGCTCACAACCAAGGAACCTGTTGCTAAAATTCACCTCTGGGAACAGTTGATTGGGGGTATTCCAGGAGGCTGATCCACCCGCCAATCAGCTTTTTTCTTATTTTCCTCCCCAAAAACTAAGGTGCATCTTATACTCTGGTGCGTTTTATACTCCAAAAAGTACAGTAATCTTTATTAATACATACATAATAAAAGTAGTTACCTTTACTAAAATGTAGCTGTGTAGAATCATCAGGTTTGTAGCCATCTCAGAGGGTATTTTAATTTTCTGTACTTTTAATTCTAAATACATACTGAAGAGAACATCGTGGGCTTTTCGATAATGGCCTTTTTAAAAGAAAACCAAAACAAGAAAAGAGAGAAAGAAAACCAAAACAGCAATTAAATTTCAGTAAAATAGTTAGGCTCTTCTCAAACCCTATCAGATCAAGCTAAATATGAAAATTTAGTTACTGATTTGTCAAAGACATTACAGACACAATGCCTTATCCACAAATTCACTAGAGCTGGGTGCTTTGAATATAAAACGTTACGTTCCAGCAACAAAGGGGAGAAATCGACTTAAATTTAATGGTTTGTAGAATGCCCACAGTACGTGAAAAATTAATAGTCAAAAAATAGATTCATTTTCTAGTTATGTTAGTCTCCAAATGAGACCTGCTAAGCATTTATGAGGTTAAACTAACTATTTGGTTTAATCCAGAGCAATGCTATCATACAAAATGTGGTTATAACTTTTATGACCTGTGGACTTCAATTCCCAGAATTCCCCAGCCAGCCATGCTGTCTGACGAATTCTAGGAGTTGAAGTCCACGGGTATTATTTGCCAAGGCTGGACACAGTCTTAATAAACAGGAAACACTGAAAAATAAACTCCACCTTTAATGCATTTTAAGTTTAACAGTGGAAATACAATGTTCCAGTGTCCCTCTTCTTTCATGCGTGACCTCCTGTGTCGTTTTGGTCAGATTTGCTGTCCAGAAATGAACCACCCAAAGGGCCATACCTGCGCACTGCTCTTCTCGAGCGATGATGATCGCTGTCCGAGCAGCTTCCCGGTATTGCTTTAATGCCATGTAGAGTCGAAAGAGATATTTGGCTTCCTTTATTAGAACAAAAAGAGAAGTTGCATCTCAGAGTATGCCAAGTTCCAGCTATCGCCGGCTGGATTTTTAGGAAGGCTTTGTACAATAAACTGCTTGCATGTCTTCTGGCTAAGTGCACAGTGAGCAATGGTGCCATGCAACGTTTTTATGAGGCAGTTAGCTTTTAAATTACCATTGATGGCTGTACAATACGAGCATAGGGCAGTCATGACACGTGGTTTTGCAATCTGTCAGAAAGTAAACATTGTAAATTAAAAAAATATTTGAGGGGTCCTTGGTGCTCTCTGGGCTTGGTGGTTTTCTTGCAGACGTTTCAATACCAAACTAGGTAACGTCATCCGTGCTAGAAGAGAGAAGTCTGCTCTCATTTTATAGTCTTATTTGAATATTTGATCTAAACATTTTTGTGGTCCTACATCACAAGGATAAAGTTCCCTATTTAATTTAGAGCTGTAACAGAATCCTGCAAGCCTGATTGGGATCTGCCGCTCCTTTTCCATATATCCCTGTGATACTTCCAAATAGTATCTTTTGTTTTCTGAGACTGTTTCAAAGTTCAACGTTTGATCCCTCATTGGTCAGATATGGGAGATTCCATTCTATACCATAAAATGAACGTCTCTGCATTTGCGGAGTGGCAGAGGTAGAAGACTTGGCCCACATACTACTGTATTTTTTGGAGTATGACACATATTTTTCCCCCCTAAAAGGGGATGAAAATTGGGGTGTGTCTTATACACCAAATGTAGCCCTGCCCACCTGCTGGCCCCCACCCTTTGACCTCTGCCTCCCAGCAATTTACAGCCCATTTCAGCTTCAGCACATCCTAATTAGCACAAGTTGATTGTCCCTTGGATCAGTCTCCCGACTCAGCTGTTTCAGGCTGCAGGGGTTGCCATGGCCTATTGCTGTGCAGGCCTCTGCTGCTTGCTGCAAGGAGGTAAATTGGGAGCAGATTTTTTTCTTCTTGTGCTAATCAAGCTATGCTGAAAACGAAGGTGAAAGTAAAGCAGGCTGTTTGCTGCAACGAGGCAAAATTGCTGAGAGGCAAAGGCAGATTTCTTTTTCTTCTTTTCCTCACCAAAAAAGGTAGATGCGTTTTATAGTCTGGAGCGTCTTATACTCTGAAACATACGGTATTTGATTGTTGTATAAGACAGGTAGCTTGGTTCATATATTATACAAATGACTCATTGGGAACCACATATCAATCTATAAAACGACATGCCTTCTATGCAGCCAGAATTTGAAAAGAACTTTTAATTCAGCGCAGTACTTGCGTAAAATGGTTCGGCTGCGATCGGCATATATGGGACTGATTGGGGTAGATTATAGGAGGGATACTGAAATATAATTTTATTCTATTTATCCATATATCAAATTATTGCATTTTATTCCAATTTCATTTTAAATTGTTTTTATAGGGTTTTGTTAATCATTTGTACTTGGAATTCTGTATTTTGATATGGCCTACGGGCTAATCAATAAACTGAACTAAACTGGCTAAGCACTGGTTCTTGGGTATTTCTGTTAAGTTCACCTCCCTTAGTCACTACAGCTAACTGAACTAACCGTGATCTCAATAAATATTGCTATGAAAACAACTGACAATAGCCCAGTTCCAGCGTAATAAAGCCTCTTTAAAAAGCATCTGGCTTTGGATTCAGATCTTTGCCTGCCATTTGTGTCAAAATGAGGGTAGCACATAATAATAACTATCATGGTTTGAAATAATTAAAAATAAAAATACTCACAGAAACAGACTACAGAAGTTACAGTAAAGCAATTGGAAAAACAAAATGAGGTTTGGGTAAGAAAACAAAACAATTGGTAGAAAAAATAAAAGATACGACGACTAAGATTAAATAAGAGAACACAATGCAGCCTTTAAAAAGCGGCTTGTTTCAAATTACTGGCAGGCCTGTTTACTGCACTGGGAGGAGGACTCTGCAATTTGTCTGTGGATCGTGTCATAATTTGAACCAAATTCAATGTTACCGGCAGTCTTTGACTTAATGATCACAACTGAGCCCAAACTTTCTGTTGTTAAGTTAGTTTTGCCCCATTTTACACCCGTTCTTGCCCAAGTTGTTAACTGAATCACTGCAGTTGTTAACTCAGCCACACGGTTATTAAGTGAATCTGACTTCCCCACTGACTTTGCTTGTCAGAAGGTCACAAAAGGGGATCATGTGACCCCGGGACACTGCACCCATCATAAATATGAACCGGTTGCCAAGTGTTCTGAATTTTGATCACGTGATCATGGGAATGCTTCAAAGGTCGTAACTGTGAAAAACGGCCATCAGTCACTTTTTTCAGTGCCGTTGTTAACTTCATTTAGAGACCATTGTTAACGGTCTCTAAATGAACGGTTGTAAGTCGAGGACTACCTGTATTTCTGTACGGTATATAAGAGGACGTGATTTATTTTTTAAAAAGCCACAGTTCAGTCTTTAGATCAGAGGTGTCCAGCCATGACAACTTTAAGACCTGTGGACTTCAACTCCAGGACTCCCCCAGCCAGGCAAAACAGGCTGAAGTCATCCTTAGCTGTGTTAAAAATTCTTCTCTCTGCTCTTAATAGCAACATTTACCTAGAGAGGTCCAGGGACCACTGCGAACAGAACGATGGCCTATCAGAATTTAAAATCAATAAAAGTACAGTCATTCCAAATATTCACATATAGGAAATGCACTGTAAATATGACAACGATGGCTCAACCATCGTGCTAATTTTCCCAGTGTCGTATTTTGGCATGCAGGCCCAGGCCTTCTGGTGCTCTAGGGTTAGAATGTTGAATGTTTCGCTCGCCAGCAACCAGTTTGAAAAAGTTACCGTACTTTTCGGAGTATAAGATATACTTTTCCCCTCCTAAAAGTGGATGAAAATTGCAGTGCATCTTATACACCGAATGTTGCCGAAGCCCCACCCACCCGCTGGCCCACACCCTTCGGCCATTTTCGGCCTCAACGGGTCGCCTTTTCGGCCTTTGCACGCTCTGTTTTAGACCTGTTCCAGGCTGCAGGGATCGCCACAGCACATCGTCGGCGATCGCCGCCTGCACGCGTTGCGTTTTTGGCCTCTGCATGTCGCATTTTCAGCCTCTGCACATTCCGTTTTTGGCCCCTGCACATCACATTTTCATCCAGTTTCAGGTGGTGGGGAACTGGCCAAAAATGCAATGCACAGAGGCCAAAAACAGGGCATGCGGAGGCCGAAAATGTGATGCGTGCAGGCAGCGATCGCCGGCGATGTGTTGTGGGTCTAAAACAAAGCGTGTAAAGGCCAAAAACGTGGTTCACGGAGGCCAGAAAAGCAACGCTTGGTGGCGGCGATGGGCTCTGGCGATCCCCGCAGCCGGGAACAGCTGATTGGCGGTATTCCGGGACGCCAATCCAACAGCCAATCAGCTGTTTGTGTTAAATCAGGCTGTGATAATGTGCTGAAGCTTACCAGGCTGTTTGTGGCAAGGACACTAGCCAGATGAATACCGATGGATGCTGGTAGGCAGAGGCAGAATTTTTTTTTCTTGTTTTCCTCCCCAAAAATTAATGTGCATCTTATACTCGGGAGCATCCTATACTCCAAAAAATATGGTAAACATGCTACAGAAATGGTTGAAAAATAGGAAAGTCTGGAAGTCCGTACCTTTGGTATACCATCATTCTCACCCATAAGGTAATTGATCAGCTGGTCGGTCAGGGCTTCGTCCTTTGCTTGGCCTACCTGTTGTAAAAACAAGTGAATGGGAACAACATCACAAAGGTAGGGAGACATCATGGAAAGTCAAGTTTTATAAAGCCTGCCACTGCAGACTTTTTACAAATGATTCACCAGGAGGGTATTGAAAATATTGAAAATAACCAGTATAAATTTTGGTTCTGAAACGTGGAGCAGGATATAAGCTGAAGAGCAGGATATAAACTGAAAAAGTGGTGTAAAATATAACTTTGCGTTACATTATATGTTACTGAGGCAGTGGCATTGAATTTTGGTAAAAAAAAAAAAGGTCAGATGCATTTTTTCTTCCTAAATGACATTATCTTACCGTCTCGATTGCCATGTCTATGGCCATATTATCATCTGTGTTTGGACTTTTCAAAAAGTGCTTCAGTGCCTGGAAAAAAACACACATACCATTAAATGGCTAATAACTTATTTCCCCCACATCTTCACTTCGTGCAATCTATAGTATTTTAATAGTAAATTAAAATAACAATAATAGAAACAAGAGATTAGAATCACACGTACTGTTTTCTACTAGAAGAAACAGACTTTTTAAATATATATATTTGTTTTGTTTTATAAACAAGTATAAAATGCAAAACAGAAAAACAACAACAAAAAGAAAAAAATGTGTACACAAAAGGGAAAAAATGACCCAAATATCAAATAAATTTAAAATTAAATATATAGAATCCACTTTGGTGGTATGCTGAGAAAAAAAGAATAAGAAAAATTGATAAATTCTCCTCCCCTTTGCATAATGGGCTACATATAGTTATAAGGTTTTCCACCCCAATTTAACAAAAATATTATATTAAATAAATATTCCAGGTGAGGAGCTCTCTATCTGATAATCAAATCGACCCAACATCTGATCATAGTATATATGTAAAAAAAAAGTCACTAGGTTATCCCAAACATTATATTAATCTTCAAATTCCTCTGTTAACCATCTGTTATGGTATTTAACCCATAGAAAGAAACACATGAAATGTGAAAAAGTGTGACATACATTGCTTCAAATTTCATCATATCAACTCTCATTCTTAAAATCTGCATCAAAAATCCAATCCGATCATTTGGCAAAATATTTATAAGGAGCCTTAGTGCCGCAGTGGACTAAAGTGCTGTTAAAAGTACTTAGCTGCCAGCTGCCTGCAATTACTGCAAGTTCAAATCTCACCAGGCTCAAGGTTGACTCAGCTTTCCATCCTTTCGAGGTAG
>JANHZT010008527.1:11320-23618 GCA_032468215.1 Stegonotus admiraltiensis | reverse complement strand
CGTATCTTGTTTTCTGGGCTGGTTGCCAACCTTTGCCAGTCTTGTTTATTCTTGCTACTTAATAAATTTGATAAGGATCGTTGGTGTGTGTCAATATCCTTGGGAATCTGGAGCTGGGGCAGAACAACCACTTGGAAGTTTTACATGGTCTGAAATACAGCACCCAAATAGTTATGGGCACTAGTTATCCACTGAGACCCATACAGGTTATTGAGTACTATGGCAGTTGTCACTTTTAAAGTCCATTGTTCAGATCTGAGCATCTACACAGCCACCTGCTCCCAGGGGCTTCTTTCCTTTCATTAAGTTTTGGCAGAGAGAGCTTCATCCAGATCCCATTCCTTAAGGAACATCGTTTATGGGGATGCCATGCCTGCTTTCCTCTTTCCTGGAGGAGTATCAACCTCACATCAGTCACAGACTCTCTTGGCCTTCTGCAAAGCTGTTAACACTAGGCTTTTCCAGGGAGTCTTTGAGATCTGAGTGGTGTTTTTCCTGTTCCCATCTAGTGGTGAATGTTTATATATGCAGTTTGTCTGCACGTTAGGAAACATCTGTCGTTGTATTATTAATTGATGGGATTCCGTGATGATGCCACTGCGTTCCTTATCATCAGAGATGCTGAAGGTCACGTAGATGAAACAAATATTTGAGAGACAGGTCCATCAGTGGTTACGCCAGTTGGAAGTTATGCCAGTTGGAAGTGAAATTTCTATATGCAGATGGAAAGATGCTTACCTTCACTGGAATTAATGATAAGGAACAGCCTTGTTCTGTTGCTTATGATGGATACTGTACAAGCAGGATGGTGGGAGGCAAAGGCTGAGCTACAGCAAAATCTAAACTGTGTTCCCAAAAATGGTGGAAAAAGAATACATGTGAGCAAATTAAATGTAGAGAGTAAGGAAGAGGACCTTGATAGAGGCCCAGGGTGGTACCGTGTTTCCCCCAAAATAAGACCCTGTCTTATATTTTTTTGAACCCCGAAATAAGTGCTTGGCCTTATTTTCGGGGAAGTCTTATTATTTTGGGGCACGTGGAGCAAGATGGGGCTTCTCTTACCGTCTTACCTGATTTCTAGCTCTGCATTTAAATATTTTCGGGGAGAGCTTATTCTTGGGGAGAGGCTTATTTTAACACATGCGCTCAAAAGCTCGATTGGACTTATTATCAGGGGATGTCTTATTTTTGGGGAAACAGGGTAGATCTTCCATAACTCTATCAATGTCATCTTCCTTATCATCCACAGTAAGGATGCCACTGGAGTGATTTGAATTTTGTCCAAGGTTTTCTCAAATATCAGCTTCACTAATTAAGAATATCAAGAAATCAAGTCCATGGCAAAGCTAAAATTAATTTTATTGAGATTGACTATAATAACAGAATCTTGCAAATCTGATGGGTGTGTACCTCCTCTCACTTTTTATATTCCAGTGAATTAGGGAGGTGTCTGTCTGAGCTGTTTCCAAATGTTATATGGATGTTGTGGACTTAGAAAATGTTTTAACCCTTGTTTTCTTGGCAGCACAGTTTGCATGTCTCCATTATGATCAGGATTCATCCAGTATTCAGGATTCCTCTATCGTAACTCCCCGACTCCTTTTTTTTTAATTTTAACTTTCTCCAGACACATTGTCCAAAATATATTTTGGGATTTCAGCCAAAACAGCTTGACATCTAAACACATATTTCAAAAGCCTTTAAGATGAATTTCAAACTACCTATGAAGAATCAGAACTGAATGTTATGTTCAAGGCACCTGAGAATTAAAAAGTGGTGAAGGTAACTTTCCAAATGGGTTTCAATCAATTTTTTTCTGGGTGGTCATATTATTTATCCACCTGTTATTTCTATCAGCTACTTTGTGATTTCACTCTCTAGTAAAAAGAAGTCGTTCTGCTTTATTTGAGAGAAAAAAAGGTAAATCAATGTTGACTGAATTTGCACATTTACCAAATCATAGTTTGGTTATCTGTGCAAGAAGCTACAACTGACTTGTTTCACAGCACTCATTAAGCCATCAGCTAAAGAAAATACAGGTAGTCCTCAATTTACAACAGTTCATTTAATGACCGTTCAAAGTTACAATGGCATTGAAAAAAGTGATTTATGAGTGTTTTTCACACTTATGCGACATCCCTATTGTCATGTGATCAAAATTAAAACTTGACAACTGACTCATATTTATGATGGCCACAGCATCCTGGGAATATGTGATCCCCTTTTGTAAGTTTTTGACAAGCAAGTCAATGGGAGAGTCAGATTCACTTAACAACTGTGGCAACAAAGGTTGTAAAATTGGGCAAAATTCACTTAACAAATGTCTCACTTAACAACAGAAATTTTGGGCTCAATTGTGGTCATAAGTCAAGGCCTACCTGTACATTGTACAATGTAAACTAGGTCACTGTGTAATTCTATTCTGAAATGTGCAGTTTTTAGAAACATACATTGGAACAAAGTCTAAAAAAAAACACGAACTACATTTTTCTCACAAAAGAACATTTACCAATCTTCAATCTTTCTCCCTTACAAAAAAACACCCACCTCATATGTCTTTTGTCTCCCAGGAAGTTTGGGAAGCGTGAAGTCTCTCAGTATCCTGGGTTAAAGAGCAATATTGACCTCAAAGCTGACCTCATTCCATGGGGCATCTATAGACCATCTATCACCCTGCAAGACTGGAGTCTCAAATGGATGTCTTCAGATGTCACAGCCTCACAAGATGATGGCAATCATGATGAAAAACAGAACAAAAAAACCCACCTACGGGGTTTAGTGAAGAAAGAAGCTGTACCAGCTGGGAACCAAAAGGGGGCAGTAGATACAACAGGATGGGTGCCAGGGTGGCGCAGGAAGCGGAGTATTGTGGTAGCAGATGATGCAGCTTTCCGAGAGAAAAGTAAGATGTTAACCGCGATGGAGAGGCAGAAGTGGCTCAACTCTTACATGCAAAAGTTTTTGGTGATAAACTCGGATTAAGAATGAAGTAGCAGCACGTGGGGGAAGGGGAATAAAATCATGCATAACGAGGGTCAAACTATGTATTGTCACATTCACAGACCCCTATCAAGGACCAATTCTAGCATGACAGAATGGAAAGACCTGTAGAGGCTTAGAAGCTGAATTTGCTCCTGTTCTACAGGCTTTCCATGGGATCTGAAAGGTAGATCCTGGTCCCTGGGGATCTTAGTACTTCAAAGCATGCTCTCTTTCATATGGCTTCACTGCTTTCTCCCAAAATCAGAGCCACATAAGGTGCCCTACTCCATAGAGCCATAATATGGGTTGCTTTGTTTTGGTTTAGCCTGATTTATAATCCAGCCACTGAGATTTATCAACTGCTATTTATACATTAGCATAAGGCATGAATTTAGCCAATAGTGGTTTATTCAGTAAAGCATGGTTAAATGAACCAGGAGTTGGTCTAGGAAGCCAGTCTTCAATTAACAAGATGGACTCTGGCAGAGGCTTGATTCAAATTATGCCCTTCATGAGTTACAGATCATGTCATATGTGTCACTGGTGTGCTTGTAAATTGCATTATTGGCTTGATACCTGTTCTAATAAAATATGAGATTTGTTTGCTTTGTACTTTTTTCAGTGGGAACATTTGTGGAAAATATGAACAGAACAGCAACGATTTACAGAGAAACTCTGGAGAAGGCTGTGGTTCTCACAACACTGTCAATATTTAAATATAGGTAGTCCTCAACTTGCAACAGTTTGTTTAGTGACCGTACAAAGTCACAATGGCCCTTGAAAAAGTGACTTATGATCGTTTTTCACACTTGTGACCGTTGCTGTGATCAAAATTTAGACACTCGGCAGCTGATTCATATTTATGATGGTTGCAGTGTCCTGGGGTCCCCTTTTGCGACCTTCTGACAAGTAAAGGCAATGGAGAAGCCAGATTCACTTAACAACCTTGTGACTACCTTAACAACCGTGGTCATTCACCTTAACAACTGTGGCAGGAAAGAACACAAAATGGGTCAAAACTCACTTAACAAATATTGTTTGTTTAGCATTATATGCAAACAGGAATCATGGAGTCCAGCTTTTCCCCAAGGTTTGTTTGTGGTTTATGACACTGATTTATTAAAAACAAGCCATAATTTCCAATAGACTCTTAATACTGAATAAGTTGTGGGGCTGAACTATCTGGTTTCATTAGCTTTTTCTATATACCAAATACTGTTTATTCACAATTAGTGTCATAATGTAATATCTGAACGCTGCCCTGCTATCTTTCAAACTCTGTTTACTATTAATTCCTTGTATTAGTTTTATGTTCACCCTTCCACACACACAACTTCTGAACTATGATTTATGTTAATGACCAGAGGCAGGGGTGAAATCCAGCAGGTTCTGACAGGTTCTGGAGAACCGGTAGCAGAAATTTTGACCACCTCTGGCTGGCCCCAGAGTGGGGTGGGAATGGAGATTTTGCAATATACTTCCCATGCCATGCACACCAAGCCATGCCCACAGAAGCGGTAGGAGAGAGAGAGAGAAGGAATTTGTGGTTCCCAGTGTTTTTTTAACAACTGGTTCTCCGCTCTAATGACCAGCTGGGTAGGCATGGCTAGGGGGGCTCATGTGACTGGTGGAAGTTAGTGACATCGAGTTGGCCACACCCACCAAGGTTTTGTGGCTCCCGGTGTTTTCCTTTTTGTGGGAAATGGGTCCAAATGGCTCTTTGAGTATTTAAGGTTGCAGACTCCTGGTGTAGACTGTCTTTTTAGAGTCGATCAGTTATCTCTCTCCTTGATACTCTGTAGTTTACAGCAACGTTTTTTACCCTGGGAATTCTGGCTGGGGAATTCTAGGAGTTGAAGTCCACACATCTTAAAGTTCCCAAAGTTGAGAAACACTGTCTACAGCATCAATTAGGAAACAACAACTGAATGAAAAACTGCTGGTGACCTTCTTCCGTTGCACCATAGAGAGTATTTTAACTTACTGCACCTGTGTATGGTTTGCCAATTGCACAGTGGCAGATAGGACAGCACTCCAGAGGGTTAACGTCATTGCCCAGAGGATCATTGGTTGCTCTCTCCCTTCTTTGGAAGAGCTTTATAGCTCCCGCTGCCTTAAGGAAGTTCAAAACGTTCTTAAAGATCCATCTCATCCTGGGCACTTTTTTTTAAAACTATTACCATCTGGCAGATGGTACAGGACAGTAAAAAAAGGACAAATAGGCTGAAAAACAGCTTCTATCCCAAGTCAGTAACTATACTGAATTCTACTATATAGTGCAATATTAATGCAATATCAGGGGTTTTCAAGTCAATTGTATAGAATGTGAAGGATATGTTTTTGTTTTTTATGCACAATGTACACTGAAGATGGCATTTAATTTCATTGTACAAGGTGCAATGACAATAAAGTAAACTAAAACTAATGCAACCCACTTGCCAATTTTCTCATGGAAGGGAGAGAGAGCACCTGCAAATCATTCTGCTAGTATTATCTCTGAACCAAACTCAGATTTAATACGAGTCCACTCACGCTGTGACACCACTGGCCAAACAGACCCATACTGGAAGCAAGTTAGGTTAGAAGAGAGAATTTATTCAATAGACAGTTTATACAATCTTTTCCTTTTGTGAATCATGATTCACAAATGTTGCCCATGCTGGCTGGGGAATTTTGGGAGTTGAAGTCCACACATCTTAAAGTTGCTAAGGTTGGGAAATATTCTTCTACAGGCACCTTCCGCATGCTCTAGACCCCATTTTGTGACCTTCTCATGAAGGTACAAAAACACAGATCCCAAAGGAGTGTGCCAATATCTGTTAAAAACATGAAGCTATAAGGATACAAGGAAATGAAAGTACATTATAGTTGCATATCCTGTAATTGTTTGCATTGGGGAAAAGAATAATAATGTCCCCAAGAAAGAGGGTTACAGAGGGCGTGCAAGACAAGGAACTACATAATAAATGGCAACATTAGATAAAGGGTGACCAGGAAGATTAACTAGATTAGAAGTGAATTGTTTTGAACAAATTGCTGAATTAGATGAACAGAGGGCACAACACGACAAAGGATCTGACCAACACCTGCATGTGTGAAATGGGGAAGGAACTGCAATGCTACAAGCAGCTCTACAAGAGACAGGCTGAGGAACACTACTGTTGCACCGATTCTTCTGACACTGGGAGGGGCAGGCGTCCAATCACTGTTTGATCTAAAAAAAGAAAAAGCACATCTTGAGGTTTTGTCTCAGTCCTGCCCATGTAACGCCCAACTGTCTTTGACTCTTAATATCCCATGCTATAAGAATAAATCTAACATAGTTTTCCCCTGTCTGGAATCTATGTCTATATGTAAAATAATCAAACATATTGTGAAGTTATTATAAAACTCTATTATGTATACATACAACGATACAGTATATAGTACCAATGCATCCTTTCCCTGTACTTTTAAGAAGTACTGTACATTAATAGAAGAACATTCATTTGTTTTTATTATCCTGCCTTTATTATAAACACAGGTTTATAGACATGGGTTTAATGCTCTTTCGAAAGAGAACTGGACTTGTCTTCAGGTCCACTAAAAGAGAATATTTGTAGCTGAGGGTTGAACCGTGGGGTGCTTGGTGCTCTCTGAGCTTGGTAGTTTTCTTGCAAACATTTCATTACCGCGCTAAGTAACATCATCAGTGCTAGAAGAGAATCGAGTTTGCTCTTATTTATATATAATAGTCACTTGCCCTGTCGGTATTGGTGGGAGTGTTCTTGGTAATTCCCTGCATAGGCTGTTTACTATTAATTTGTCTGCATTGGTAGATCCTTGACTGGAGGATTTTTCACTTGATTGCTGGTCTAGTAGTCAAACAGTAAGTGTGGAGGATATATGTTATAAAAGCTTCCAGAATGTTCCTTCCCGCTCACCCCATATTCTTCTTTCATGCTTGTGACTTGAGCCATGGTGGCGCAGTAGATAGAATGCAGTATTGCAAGCTAATTCTGCTCACTGCTAGGAGTTTGATCCTGACTGGCTCAAGATTGACTCAGCCTTCCATCCTTCAGAGGTCAGTAAAATGAGGATCTAGACTGCTGGGGGCAATATGCTGATTCTGTAAACCACTTACAGAGGGCTGTAAAGCACTGTGAAGCGGTATATAAGTCTAAGTTCTATTGCTATTGCTATCAGTCAGGCTAACAGAGAGAACAGGGCATTGGATGAAGGAAGAAATCAATAATAAGCAAGCTTTGTCTTCCACTGCAAGGAAATGTCAGTGCTAACCCTGAGAGATTGTGATAAGCAGCATCCAGAAGTATATAATCCTCGACTACAATTGAGCCCAAAATTGCTGTTGTTAAGCGAGACAGTTGTTAAGTGAATATTACCCCATTTTATGACTTTTCTTGCCACGGTTGTTCAGTGAATCAATGCAATTGTTAAATTAGTAGTACAGCTATTAAATGACTTTGCTTTCCCCACTGACTTTGCTTGTTAGAAGTTTGCAAAAGCTGATCCCATGAGCCCATAAACAGGAGTCGGTTGCCAAGCATCTGAATTTTGATCATATGACCATGGGGATGCTGCAACGATTGAAAGTATGAAAAATGGTCATAAGTCACTTTTTTCAGTGCTGTTGTAATTTCGAATGGTCACTAAACAAATTGTTGTAGGTTGAGGACTACCTGTAGACAAAATATCACCAATATCCCCAAGTAATAAAAACAGTAAAAAATGGCCCCATATAAAATCCCTTATGTATAAAAACCAGATGTAACACTCTTTCATAAGAGCAATGTATATAGGAAGTCTTTTAGAAAACACCATTCAAATGTTATAGGGGCAGATGCTCTGTGGAGGAGCATTCTTACTCTCTTCTGCAAGTCAAAACAGCTATGGCAGGTACTCCTTGTCTTATAACCACAACTGGGACCAGAATGTCCATTGCTAAGCAAGGCCATTGTTCAGTGAGTTACACTCTCTCCTTTGTTCTCAAAGACCCTCTTATGTGTTCTCACCTCGGAGATTCAGGTAGGAGAGAAAATCCATCAATGTCTGGAAGATGCCATAATCAGGAAGCTGCAGAACAGGTGCTGAAAAAGGGAGGAAACGGCATTAAGGACTAAATCAGGGGTGTCAAACTCGATTTCATTGAGGGCCGCATCAGGGTCATGTTGGACTTTGGCGAGCTGGGGTGGGCATGGCCAGGATGGGTGTGGCCAGCTCAACGTCACTTGTGTCAGGGGTGTCGGGGGTGGCCCAAGCGCTCTGCCAGTGAAAACAGGTTCCTGAGCTCCATTTTTGGCTGCCCTCCTGCAATCCTCTGCCAGTGAAAACGGAGCCCGGGAGGATTGCACGCATCCCTCCCAAGCTCCAATTCCACTGGCAGAGGCACCGCAGGCCGGTCCTTCACTGTTTCCAAGGTGGCTTCATGGGCCAGATCTAAGCACCCCGCGTTCTGGATCCTGCCTCCCAGGCCTTGAGTTTGACACCTCTGGGTTAAATAATAGGAAATACAGGGAAAGCTCAGAAAAGCCAGCTAATGAATGCTCACCAACAGAATCCTGCCCCAAAGAATACAGATCCTCCACAGCATCTCTTTTCCCAGCCACAGCTCCCTTATCAGGCAACGTCTGGTGGGCATCTGCTTTGGGGAGAGGAGAGTGGGGGGAGGGAAGAAGTGCTGCAGGTTACATGGAAAAAAAGAGAGATGGTTTGCACCAGACTTATGAAACCAAGAGGGACTGCCTGGTGGTGTTTTATAATCACCCCACTGCCAGCAGCCAGCAAACAAGGAATTTGGTGAAAAGGAAGCGAATTGGGAGACTTCCAGATGAAGCTTTTACAGGTAGTCCTCGACTTACAAGTCCTCAATCGAGCCAAACATTTCTGTTGCTAAGTGAAACATTTGCTGAGTAAATTTTACTTTACTGATTTTTTTTTAAATTAATTTTTATGACCTTTCTTGGCCCCGGTTTTTAAGTGAATCAAATGCAATTGTTAACTTAGTAACATGGTTGTGAAGTGAATCTGGCTTCCCCATTGAGTTTGCTTGTCAGAAAGTCGCAAAAGGGGATGCAATTCAATTCAAACCTTTATTGTCAATGCACAACGTGTGTACAATGAGATTTGCTGCCATAGGGATCCCATGACCCCCTTGATAAATCTGAGTCAGTTGCCAAGTGTTGGAATTTGGAACGGAGACCATGCTCTGGGATGCTACAATGGTTGTAAGTGTAAGAAATCATCATAAATCATTTTTTTCAGTGCCGTTGTACGAATGCCGTTTGAATGGCACTAAATGAACTGTTGTAAGTCTAGGATGACCTGTATCATGCAATTTTTTTTCATTCACACAAATGTGATAAAGATGTCTTCCATCTCATATTTCAGTACTAAATCTTAGCATTAGTAATGCCAGAAAGCCTCCATATGCAAACACTGTATTTCTTAGGAGGAAGATATCATGATCATGATCATCACCCCCACCATTGCATCTCCTCAGTTTTTTTTCCCCATGAAGGAGCCACAAGCAAAACAATACAGGTAGTCTCTGATTTACAACCACAATTGAGATCAGAATTTCTGTTGCTAAGCAAGTCAGTTGTTAAGTGAATCGCACCCAATTTTAGAATCATTTTGTCATGGTTGTTAAGCGAATCACTGCAGTTAAGCAAATCACACAGTCCTTAATTGAATCCAGTTTCCCCATTGACTTTCCTTGCTGGAAGCCAGCTGGAAAATCATAAATGATGATCACATAACCCCAGGATGCTGTAATTGTTGTAAATACAGGTTGGTTGCCAAGTGTCCAAATTTTGATATTTGTGACCATGGGGGTGCTGGGATAGTCATAATGCAAGGATCACTTTTTTTAGTACCATTGTAACTTTAAACACAGTATTTTAACTGTCTAAAAGCTATTATTTTTCAAGCCTGATTCTCATCAGACGTCTCTTTAGCAAGATTTATTGAGCTACAGGTAGTCCTAGGCTTACAACAGTTCATTTAGTGACCATTCAAAGTTACAACAGCACTGAAAAAAATGATTTATGACCATTTTTCAGACTTATGACCATTGCAGCATTCCCATGGTCATCTGATTTAACAACAGAAATTTTAGCTCACTTGTGGTCATAAATCAAGGATTACCTATGCTGAATCTCATCAGTCTGGGAACCAATTATAACAGCCAGATTGTGTTTCACTGGATGTTCAGATGCTAGGTTGTTGCTCTAATCCCCTGCTATTTGTTTTTTTTATAATAACGTTATTAATTATTATATTATTACAATTAAACAGATAAAAACTAATACAAACTTCAAAAAAGGACAAAAAGAAGACATAGAAATTACAGAAAAATAGAAAGAACATATAAGAAAGAGAATAATAATACGATGAAGAAGAAGTATATATAGACATTACTTCCCCCTTTGTCACAAGTATAAAGTTTTAACAACTTATCACCTTCTTCTTTTAAAGTATCTTTCCTTCCCGTTTTTCACTCTTATCTACACAGATCCTTAAAATTTCATCATTCAGTCCTGGTGAGCAAAGGTCCACTAAGGGTTACCAGAAATAATAACGCTGATTACCTGCTGCTTTTTAGGAGCTTATCAAGGGGCCCATCCCTCACTGCTGATAATACGATGCTATACATATTTCCTTAGAACAGTGTTTCTCAGCCATAACATCTTTAATGGGAGTAATTAAACAATGGGACAGCTTGCCTCCTGGAGTTGTGGGTGCACCATCAAGAAAAGAGTGGAAAACCGTTTGTCCAAGAAGATGGTATGAGGACATCCCCATCTGCTTTGGACAAAGGGTTAGATTAGAAGTCTCGGTCCTTCTCGGTCCCTTCCAGCCTTATGATTCTGATTCTGTGCTGGATAGGGGAATTCTGGGAACTGAAGTCCATACATACGTATACATACGTCCTATCTGTCACTGACTACTTCAGCTTCAACGGCAATAATACATCAGCAAACAATAGATACAAACTCAAAGTAAACCGCTCAAAACTCAATTGCAGAAAATACGACTTCAGCAACAGAGTGGTCAATGCCTGGAACTCACTACCTGACTCTGTTGTTACATCCTCAAATCCCCAAAACTTTAACCTTAAACTGTCTACCGTGGACCTCACTCCATTCCTAAGAGGTCTGTAAGGGGCGTGCATAAGCACACCAGTGTGCCTACCATCCCTGTCCTACTATTCCCATTTATTTGTACTCATTTAATATGTCTATACTTATACCTGTTTATACTTATCTATATAAAGCAAAAACCACTCACGCTGTAATCATGAAATCTCCAGAACTGTAAAGCCTACAAACTTGAAATTTGCCACGTATGTTCCTCTTGGCTTCTAGGTGCTCAATTAGAAAGAATTTTTCAAAATGACCATCAGAGCTTTAGTATTTCCTATATTATTATTAACACACACTGATGCTAAGGAGTCCTACTCCCCCTCCCCACTTGAAAAGAAATCTGTTCCAAATGCAAAACACAAGCAGAGGAGAAGAGTTTCACTTTTAGTTTTACTTTCACAGCAGCAAGCAGTTTTACTACAGAATAGTTGAGCTAAGTCACGCTCAGCCTCCTTCCTGTCTCCTTCTTGCTCACACAGCAAATACTGTTTGAGTTTTCAAACACCCCTCAACTCTCTCAGATGACAGGATGCTTGTCAGATGAATACCGATGGATGCTGCGGGCTGGGACTCCCCCTCCCTCTCTGTTCCCACTGCCAGTTGCATTATATTAATACATTCTGATACTACGGATTTACACATTCTACATTAAGTTTCAGGCTGTAAGTGTCAATTTATCAAGCCCGAGCACATAGTTTCATAGCGAAGCACGGGCGTCCAGCTAATATGTTTATATGTTATGTTTATACTTATACTTGTTTACTTATACATGCTTGACAAACTAAATAAATAAAATAAATAAAATAAACATCCTAACGATATTGAAGTTGATAAACGCTGCCTTACAAGGAAATGTCATTTGGTTCAGTAGAATTTCTTCCCCTGTGACCTTAATGCAGCTTTCACTTTATCCCTGTTTTCTTCTATCTGTGAAATCATGAATCAACTTACGGGGTCCCAGCAGGTATCCAGCACTGTTCAGGGTCCACCCACGTTTGTCCTTGGGCTACAGAAGGAACAGTAGGAAACCTGATGTTAAACTTGCATCCGCCTCATCTGGATTATTTATTTATTTATTATTTTAACTTCTATACTGCCCTTCTCCAAAAAAGGACTCAGGGCAGTGTACAGCCAATTAAAAACAAACAATACAAAATTTAAAAACAATTTTA
>JANHZT010008527.1:0-11220 GCA_032468215.1 Stegonotus admiraltiensis | reverse complement strand
ATATCGGGACGCCGGAAGCCACAGCCACTCGGTCTTGGAGGGGTTGAGTCGGAGCCTGTTCCTCCCCATCCAGACCCACACGGCCTCCAGATACCGGGACATCACTTCAAGGGCATCATTGGGGTGGCCTGGGATGGAGATTATAATCTGCCCCTCCTCCCCAAAAAGTCAAATTAGTAGCAGAGCAAGTTTTACAAAATTTAAGACTGTCCCTAGTCCAGTGTTTCTCAACCTCAGCAATTTTAAGCTGTGTGGATTTCAACTCCCAGAATTCTTTTCATTAAAACTGGCTGGGGAGTTGAAGTCCACACAGTTGAAATTTGTTGAGGTTAAGAAACACTGTCCTAATCTATAACAGGAATGTAAATTCTCATGAATAACAAAATTTAATTTATGGGAATTTTTTTTAAAAAAATAATGTTTTTAGTGACTTCCTGGAAGGAAGTCCAGATGAAATGTTAAGTGGCATGAGAAGCCAATTGGCTGGATATTTAATCCTCTCAATGATTATATCTTGCATCAATTTTTAGACTAGGAGAAAGGAGCAGAAATTTAAGAGGACAAAATCCATGATTTGGAGAGCCACTTTTCCCCTTCAAAATAATAAAAAAAGGATCTGCAAAATTTCACTTCAAAGGAATGAAAAAGAGAAATTCATTCACAGAAGGGAGAAAATTTGCACTGATCTGTTTCTTTTTGTTCAATACCTTCCAGATCTGAGAGAAAAGTGGAACATACCAAGACAATAACTAGAAGTCCTAGCATCTGAACCAAGAAAAATGCTGCTTTATAAAACCTTAGTAAGACAACATCAGGAATGCTGCATACAGTTTTAGTCACATTATATAAAAAAAAAAGATTTTAAGACTTTGGAAAGGGTACAGAGAAGAGCAACAAAAATTATTAGAAGGCTGGAGGCTAAAACATATAAAGAACGGTTGCAGGATTTGGGTATGTCCAATCTAGTAAAAAGAAGAAATAGTGGTGACACGATAGCAGTGTTCCGATATTTGAGTGGCTGTCACAAAGAAGAGAGGGTCAACCTGATCTCCAAAATGTCTGAAGGCAGGACAAGAAGCAATGGGTGGAAACTAATCAAGGAGAGAAGCAACCTAGAACCAAGGAGAAATTTCCTGACAATGAGAACAATTAACCAGAGGAACGGCTTGCCACCAGAAGTTGTGGGTGCTTCATCACTGGAGGCTTTCAAGAAGAGAGTGGACAGTACTTGTTTGAAATGGTATAGGGCAGGGGTGAAATCTACTTACCTTCCCTACCAGTTCGGAAATACATGTGCACTCCCTTCTGCACATGCTCAGAGGGTAAAAAACAGGTTATTTCCTGGTTAAAACTAGGAAGTGACAATGACTGGGTGGGTGCACATAGCCTCGAGACGCCATCACTACCACCGGCCATCATCGCTACCGGCTCAGCCGAACCGGTCTGAACCAGGAGCATGTCACCCCGGTATAGGGCCATGATGGCAAACCTATGGCACGCATGCCCGAGGTGGCACACAGAGCCATCTTTCTGGGCACGCGAGCTGTCTCCTAACTCACCTGCAGCTGTGCATGCGCGCACGCCTGTACTGGTGTTCAGACCTCCGGTGTGCATGCATGCAATTCAGGGGACCCAGCTGGTCTTCGGAGCTTTCCTGCTCATGTGTGAGCACGTGCGCACAGCGTGCTAATGCGTAGATGGCATTTGCATGCATTGTGCACGCAAAAACCATGTGCATGCACAGATGGTGCGATTACACACGCAATGCAGGGGGGAGCCGCACAAAAGTTGTCGCATGCGCAAATGGTATGGTTGCACACGCAACGCACAGGGGGAGAACAGTTGTCTCATGCGCAGATGGAACCGTGTGTTAGCGTGGATAGCACGCACACGCCTGAAGCGCATACCTGTTCAACACTCGGTGAGTTTGCCACCACTGGTATAGGGTCTCCTGCTTGAGCAGGGGGTTGGTCTAGAAGACCTCCAAGTTCCCTTCCAGCTCTATTATTCTGTATTCTGTCCTTTCTCAGATTTTAATGGCAAAATGGCGTTCACATATTCTGAATGGTATTTTCTCAGAGTGATATACTGTCTTGTGCGCTAGATAGTATCAAACACATCTATGATTTGTTCTGAGGAAGAACCTCTCAAAAAGGCCATTAAATTTGGGATGGTGTGAAAATCTTCTCATACTCTAGCAGCTAGTAAAGTACTGAGACAGAATGTTCCTTGTGGGCTGCTACCTCCCTGCTTCTCTGGTTGACTAATGCTCGTGTGGATCACAATAAATCAGACCCCATTTTCCCCTTCATCGATTGGATGGAAATGCCACAGTAGTACAGATATTCTTGGTGCAGATATTCCTCCGTAGTTAATCATACTTATGCTTTAAAAAAACATGCATTATCATACATACTCTTAGAAAAACACCCAACACCATGGAGCATTCAGACCTGAAATCCACAATCTGAAATTCCGTTGTCCATGGTATAACCACTGCCTTTACCATCTTGTTCCTTCTGGCGGTGAGAGCCAGATGCTGGTACTCTAATTCTCCCCCAGTAAATTGACAAGACAGATTTGGAAGATCTGATCCAACTCACCACAAACGCAATTCCAAAACAGTCCCCAAGCAGTGCACAGAAGAGCAAAGAAAAGCAAACAACATGCCAAGAAGTCTTCATCTGGATAGAGGAAAGAAGAGAACCAAAGAAAAGGGGCTAATTTCCAATCACATGACATTTCTTTGCTAATAAATTTTTCCTTTGTAGGAAAGTAGGATTACAATATTTTCTTCGGTTTTACTATCATCTCTGATATTTAAAAGTTAGCAGTTTTTTTTTAATTTTGATAAACACACAACAATTTATCTGAAATTATATTGTCACTATGGTTGATAATATACACATGCCAACCAAAGCAAACCAAAGTCTGAATTCAGCTATGGGCTATTTGATGTTTTATTCAGTAAACCATGATTAAGCAAAGTTTGGCTTAGTGTGCTGTGTGAACTCTATAAAAGAATATCTCTTCTTCTATGCAACTCCCAGTCTTTTATCATAGCTCTACAAGCATTCTGAATTATAATTCTTATAACCTACAATCACATCAGATGCTAGAAAACATGGGAATTGCATTTCCGTTAAGGCCACCTTATGAAGTTGCCAAAAACCCAGATGATCACTAGATACAAAGCATATTTTCTTTGTCTATGTTGCTATCTAGCAATTATCTAGTTTTTTGCAGTTCAGAATGGATTGTTTTAGTTGTAAAAACATGGTTAATACTTCCTCAAGAAAATTGCTATTTTTACACTGACCTTATACAATGTGAATAAGCAGTCAAAAATTTGGGTAGAACAACTTGGAAAATTGCTCTGCATAAAAAACCCAAGTGTTCTCCCATCAAGTTTCTATCCAGCATGATAATTAACTGTGGTTCAGATTTGCCTCCACTCCACAATCTTGAAAATGTTCTACAGTTTTAGAATATTTCATCAAAATGAGACTGTTTCATACCTGAAGGTACATGGTATGTATGTTTGGTAGATACAAGCATACAGACATTTAGCTAATAGGACTCTTGAGTCACGGAACAGCAGTACAGCAGGTAGAAACGCTATAGATAAAAGACTTTTTTTCAGTACTCTTTTCTGTCAAATGCCCACCTTAAAAGACAGTTAGCAAACTTTCCATCTGCCACATAAATGCTGCTGCCAGAATTACCCTCACCCACCAACCAACCAACTAACCAAGACCTCCTGACTCCTGAACTTACAGATCAGAGGAATCATACCTTAATGTCTTTGTTGAATTGCTGGAGCTCTGATTCCCCAGACAGGAAGGAACCCAAGTTTTATAGAGGGGAGAAAGGTGGATTTGGGTGCGTCATTACTCTGCAGACAAAGCTTATGTCAGTATAATTGACAATAATGGTCCCATGAGACCCACTTGCAAAGGGCGGGGAGGGGAGTTGTTGATTCCTTTTCGTGTTTATTCACATCCCATGTCAGAAAATGGATAGAAAATTGGGGTAATTAGCCCTACTTGACTAGTCAATTAATTGGAGAAGAGCTGCTACAAGTAGAAGACACATTCCATGCTGTTTGTAAAGTAGGAAAAAAACAAGAGTCCACTTTGGTTGGCTCTCCTTCTGCCAACCTTATCTGAGAGAGCATCAATCTTAGAGCTGCTTCATATATTACCCATCCTCGGCACCATAATTTCTCTGGCCAGTTTTTTGACATTTACATTTTTAATGGATTACTGGAAGGCCAAATGCAACTTTTTGCACAATGTATTTATTTATTTTATTTTATGGCACTCATCTTACTCTGAAAAGCGACATTTTTCTTCTAATAATAATCAGGAAAACTGATTATTACTGATTAATACTAATCCTCCTAAACAGGCCAAAACTTTTACTCACTTCCATTCCATTGATATTATCAGGTCTACAAGGCACTTGGAAAGAGCTGAAAATGCAGGTAGCCCTTGACTTACACACAATCGTTGCAGCATCCCCATGGTCACATGATCAAAATTCAGATGCTTAGCAACTGACTCATGTTTATGACTGTTGCAGTGTCCCAGGATCATGTGATTCCCTTTTGTGACCTTCTGACAAGCAAAGTCAATGGAGAAAACAGATTCATTTAACAACTGTGTTTCTAACTTAACAACTTGCAGTGATTCACTTAACGAATGTGGCAAGCAAGGTTGTAGAATGGGGCATAATTCACTTCACAAATGTCTCATTTAGCAACAGAAATGTTGGGCTCAGTAGTGGTCGTAAGTTGACTACCTGTATTCACAGTAAACCCTTGATTTCGCAGGTCAGGGAGGAGGATTGTGTGTTTAAAAAGCCATAATGTTCCAGAAATCCAAATGAGATTTCATTTATATTTTACTTACTTTGTACGTTTTTTGTTATTCAATTATTAAGTCGTGTCCAAGTCTTCAGGAACCCATGGACTGCAGCAAGCCAGGCCCCTTCTGTCCTCCACTGTCTCCATGGAGATTGCTCAAATTCATGCCCACTGTGTCGCTGACACTATCTAACAATCTCATCCTCTGCCGTCCCTTTCTCCTTTCGCCTTCCGTCTTTCCCAGCATCAGGGTCTTTTCCAAGGAGCCCCACTCTTTTCATCTGGTGGCCAAAGTATCTGAGCGTTTTACAAATGTACTGTATTTTTCTGAGTATAAGATGCACCTTTTTCTCCCCAAAAAAGAGGCTGAAAATCTGGGTGCAGCTTCTCAAACAGAGGTTTCAGAGGCTGAAAAAAGCATCAGAAACAAAGCTTCAGAAAAGAAGCCCCCAAACAGAGCTTCAGAAAAGAAGCCCCCAAACAGAGCTTCAGAGGCTTTTTTTCTGAAGCTCTGTTTTGGAGGCTTTCAGAGGCAGGAAAAAAAGTTTTTTCTGAAACAAGAGTTTCAGAAGTTTCAGAGGCAGAAAAAAAAGCAAACAAAAAGCAAGGCACAGAGCTCACAACCAAGGAACCTGTTGCTAAAATTCACCTCTGGGAACAACTAATGGGGGGTATCAGCTTTTCTCTTATTTTCCTCCCCAAAAACTAAGGTGCGTCTTATACTCCGAAAAATATGGTATGTATTCTGCTCGTTCTGTAAAATGGGAATGTGTTTTTTACAAATGCATAAATCAGGGAGGAGATTTTATGATGAGCAGAAACATGCAGTACAGGTAGTCCTCAACTTATGACCTCAACTGAGCCCCAAATTTCTGTTGCTAAGCAAGATAGTTGTTAAGTGAGTTTTGCCCCATTTTACAACCTTTCTTATGACAGTTGTTAAAGGAATCACTGCAGTTGTTAAATAAGTAACATGGTTGTTAAATGAATCTGGCTTCCTGTTGATTTTGCTTATGAGAAGGTTACAAATGACGATCACAATAACCCCAGGACACTGCAACTTTAATAAATACAAGACAGTTGCCAAGTGTCCAAATTTTGATCCCATAGCCATAGGTATGCTGCAATGGTCATAAGTGTGAAAAGGGTCATAAGTCACTTTTTTCAGTGGCATTGTAACTACAAATGATCACTAAATGAATGGTTATAATTCAAGGCCCAAAATCACCTGTGAGCTTCTATGAAAGTGGACTTAAACCTGGATCTCCTCATTCATAATCTAATACTACTAGGACCCAGAGAGATTTTGGAAATGAACATGAGGCTGCGATTGTCTCTTTTATACAGCAGCTTTCCACTGAATTTGCTTATACTATAATGAAAAGAAGCTAATGGATGACCATCAGAACTTTGAACCTGGCTTCTAAGTGCCTTTGGGGGACCATCATAACTTTAAACAGTTGCTAAGCAACTGATAATTAGTCAAGGACTACCTGTATCATGCTGGAATCTCAGCTACCTATGAAGTAAATCATCAACCAAATAGGAAGAAGCAACCAATGAGACAAACGAACCTAGAATTTCCAAATAAACATGAAGTTCTTACAGGCAGTGTTCATTTAATAACTGTTTTGGGCAGTCACTGTAGGATGGTAATGAAAAAGTAACTTGGGACCAATACTTGCATTTGCAACCTTTGCAGTATCTCTATCATGTGTTTGCACATTACAGTGAGTTAGTATACATTGTTCTGTGCGTCATGCCCTTCTCCTTGCAGATTGCCTAAACTATCTCTTCCTTCCTAAGTGATTTTCTCTGCAGTGCAATACCACAGAAAATGCCAAGGGCAAGTTAAACTCAGCTCCATGACCTTAATTACTATGGTTCAGTGATTCTTGGAACCATCACGCTGGCTGTGGAATTTTGGAAGTTGAAGTTCACACATCTTAAGTTTCCAAGGTTGCGGAAAACTATTGCAGGAAGTTAGCACCCATCCCTCTCCTAGAAGAATGAAATATTCTAGGAAATATTAAAAAGGCAGAATATTATACCTCCCTGGATAAGAAATGGAGAAACAAGGTTTTTTAGGCAGGAAGCAGACTTAATAGCCCCCACACTCTCAATAGCCCACAGCAGGTGTCAGCACTTAAGAGATAAAGAGATAGCTAGGTCTATTCATCAGCAATTGCCCTCACCCAAGATCCAACAAAGATAGGATTAGCCCTCTACGCATCTAGCAACAGAACTCACCACATGGCACCCAGGGAGTTTGCATCACCCAGCAAGACTCAACCAAGCCAAACTCAAGACAACCTACAAAGTCACCCCTGCATGGCCCCATGTGTGTCTGACAACCAATCAGAATACAAGCTCAAATTCAAAGCCCAACAGAGGGTATAAATCTCTCTCACACCCATGTGCTTTTTTGCCCAGGACCTCAAAACCACGTGGTCCTGTCCACTATTAAACCATCTTTTCAAGTAGTCTCCATGTTTCCAGTGTCTTTCTCCCCATTTGGAACTGAATCCAGATGGACATTTCTTCCAACACTATTATAGTTGATTACTGTAGAATCCTACAGGTTCAGCTGCTGCCTAAAATTGACCTTAATCAGTTTCACCCTTTTGTTTTCCTCATAAACTGCTTGCTCCATTATTATGTGCCTGCTTACTCTCTTGTAATCTTTTCCAATGGATGCACATGCCAACATCAATTCTTCTCTTGTTATTTATCCCTGCACCAAGGGGAACATTCCAAAAAATAGGGGATTTGGGAGAAAAGGGCTATCGTTTGCCCTTTTATCTACCTTCTTCATTAGTTCAACTCCAGAAACCTTCCCCTCCATGTGGTCTTAGCTGGCTATTTGATGCTGTTAAGCAAAGGAAAGCTGTAGGCATAGTCATGTGATTTTCACTTAGGGACCACTTCACTTAATAATCAAGTTGCCAGAAATAATTATGGTCACTAAACAAGGACTACCTGTACTTTTTTTTTAAACCCTACATTTGGAAATAAACAGACCATTCCCATGTTGCCCCAAGTAGGGCCCTATCTTCATGTCCCACGATTCTTCCTAAGAAGAAATCTTTTCCATGGAGTCTGTATAGACTTTATTGACTCCCTGGAATGTTTTGCATTATAAAACACTGTGCTACCACACACAGTGACCAGCCTGCTTGGAGCACTGAGAATCCTAGGCCCGGTACATCCGGAAGGTGCTGTGTTGAAGAAACTGTTCTGATCTTTGATTTCTTCTCAGACTGCTTTTCACAGCATTTTGTTACATCTCTTCAGTTGTTGGCTTTAGCAGAGACTTTCATCTTAACCTGGCTTGTTATGAAAACAAGTGGGTCCTCTTTTGTAATAGCTCAATTAGAGCTCCTATGTCACCTACCACAGAACTATCTTTTCCTTCCCCCTCCATGTTTTTCAACCCTGTGAAGAGCTTTCGGGAAAGAGTCAGGTTGAACTTAAGAATTCAGGATGCTATGGGAAAGGTACCAAATAGGTCGGAACCACTTTGTTGGATATTAATAAGCTCTCAAGGGTTGAAAGAGGCCCTCAAAGGCCTCTTGCAAGGTGCAAAAAGCATATTTGCACATCTATTCATTACATATTGTAATGTTCCATGATTTTCAAAGAGACTGCAAATCAGAAATCTTTGAGCTAGGATAGGTCCATGAGCTCAAAAAGGAGTCTGTTCCAGACTTATACTTTGGTTGAGAATAAAGAAGACGACCCTGATGGAAAGATGTAGGAACCTTTACCTAAGGAAAAGAGGCTGAAGCATTTTTAAAGTCCAGAACTACAAGGTAACATTCAGAAATGGTTCAGGCAGATACCTTCCAAATTCACTGAGAATAAGGAGAAGGCACAATTACAAGGAAACTTGCAGGATTGAGGTCAGTCCTGTCAGGTAGAGTAAACCAACTCTACAGGAAGGCCAAAATACTTTGAGATTGGGTGCAATTTGTAGGTGCCGAGTGCAAATCTATTTTGTATGAGGGAACAGATAACATTTTGTTGGGCATATTAAGTTTCCCAGCATACATGCAAGTTTGAATCCCAGTTCCCTGAAAATAGGATTATGTTGCCCAAAGCTCCTACCCTTCAGCTCACCTTTAGATTTTTCTTCAATTTGATAATTTTCAGATACCAGTCGTTTTTAAAAATGATGGAATTACGCTATTGCCTAAACACATCTATACCCAAAGTCTGTCCTGAGATAGATTTTTTATTAAATGTTCATCTCACTGAATCCTTTCAGTTTCAGAGCACCTTAAAAAAAGCAATAAAAAAATCCAAGATAAGAAAACCCATCACCCCCAGAACACAATACATAATATAACATAGCCTCTCCCCTTTATGGATGGGGAAGCAGTGTCTTCTCAAAGGAGTTTCTAAAATTAATTTCCAGGTGGGCAAAGGCTCCTTAGAATAGATAAAACATTGGAATACCCTCCAGTGAAATAAATTCCGCAGTTTATCAAATACAGCTAAGGGCAAACAATAGAACTGCTGTCCCAAAGGTGATTTTTTTCAAGAGGCAACTGGATTTTGTTTTTCTTTGAACTTGTTTTTCTTCGAGTAGAACAGCTGCTTTATTGGGTCACCAGAGTCCCGATACCGGCCAGACTTTTAGAAGATATAAACTGGGAGCGACCATAATTTCCCCGTATCATTACAGGTAGACTACTCTCCACACAGAAGTTCCGATATCCGCTACCGATATCGCATTCGTCGCTTTTAACTTGCACCGCAAGTTAACTTTTCTAATACCGTGGGGGGGGGGGTGTCCGGTGGGGAGAACAGGCTGTTCTTTTTTAGATTCTTCCCCCGCCGCCGCATTCCCTCCAGTTCCTGCTGACGCTCTTGCTTTCTTTTTTCAGGTCCCCGCCCTTGCCGTCCCGCAGCTCCTCTATCCTGATCCATTTAACGCATCTCTATGGTGTCGGCGTCTCCGATTGGTCGTTCTGGGGCGGTACCTTCCGCCCATTGGCTGGGCGGTCCTGCGTGGCGGGGCGCTGAGTGGGGGGGAGCTGTCAGGCTAGAGGGAGGGGTCTTTCGTTGCCGGTCTTAGGCCCTGGCCTTGGATAAGGGAGGTCGCCCGACGCCGAGAGCGCTCTGTCCCTATGGGGGGTGCCTGAGTGCGGTTTTCCTTCCCCTTTCTACGGGTTGGGTGAGTGCGTACGGCGGTGGGGGTGGGTGGGAGCATTGATTTAATTGCACGAAGAGCGGCGCTAAGGAATGGAGCGCTGGGGTGGTCGGGAACGAAGGGAAAAGCGAGGCTGAGGATTCCTTCTGGAGGAGCCGGTGGGCGAGTTTGCCCAAGTCTTTAAAGAGTGTGCAGCCATTGTAGGACTGCACCAGGGTGGGGCCCTTGTGTGGGAATCCTGGCAATTGAGATTTATGGGGTTGCGGGGCGCGCGCGGCGGAGCGGGAGGCTCTTGCAAGTACCAGTTTACGGGCCATAAGCTGGGTTTGCTTGGCCTTTCCCCCCCGCCCCGTAGGGAAGAAGTTTGCAGTTCGGAAAGCTGTTAATAAGCTCACTGTTAATAAGCCCCTCGCCTTCCTTATGGGAAGTGGTGACTGCACGCCTTGCGTTTTACAGGTGCGCTGATTCAGCAGGTCTAGACTTGCTAACTTGTCAAGGAAGCTACTTTTTGCACAAGAGATGGAAGGAGACCTCTGAAAATCAGGAGCTCTGGATTCCATTAACTTTTGTCTCTGTCCAGAAGTTGTGAATGCTCCAGCGCTGGAAGTTTTTAAGAAGAGATTGGACAATCATTTGTCTGAAATGATATAGGGTTTCCTACCTGAGCAGGGGGTTGGATTAGAAGACCTCCAGGGTCCCTTCCAAATCTGTTATTCTACTCTATTCTATTCTATTCCATTCCATTCCATTCCCAACCCCATCCTGTATTTTTTCATGAAAGGCAAGCCTTTAGAAGCCTTTGCTAACTCCTTTAGTTTCTGTGCCATACCTGAACATAAAAACATGGAAGCAGGCTGGTCACATAACAAGAAGAATTGAAGGCAGTCATAAAGTGGATCCTACTTGATAAAAAGCATCCACAAAAGAGACCTAAAACAAGATGAATCGACAACATCAGCAAGTATTGCAGGCCTAATTGGCAAAAGAAAGCTCAGGACCATATTGGTTGGAAACATACATAAGAGCTCTTCATCCTACAGTGGATAGACAATGGCAAAAATGATGATGGTGATGGCCCAAACATAACTGTTTCCCCCTATTTCAGTGGTTCTCAACCTTCTTAATGCCGCGACCCTTTAATACAGTTCCTCATGTTGTGGTGACCCCCAACCATAAAACTATTCCTAAGACCATTGAA
>JANHZT010008526.1:6674-20364 GCA_032468215.1 Stegonotus admiraltiensis | reverse complement strand
TTGCAGGCAGCTGGAAGTTAAATACTGCCTTAGTAGGAGGCATTAGTCTTCTAGGTCACTCAGGCTCCTTATTTTGTGGAAGACGCTAAAATCCAATTTCTATGGTGCAAAAAAAAAAAAAACCCTTAAAGAAGTCCAGATTATTTTCCTCTTCTTGCTGAATCCTGAGTTTTAATAGGGACTTATATTTAAAGATGTGATTGAAATGGTTATATTTATCTCAGCCCAGCCCATTAACATATGTATAAAACTATCATAGATATTCAGTTTCTATCCTTATAGGAATAGAGGATAATTTGTTTTTAGGGGTTTTCAAGATCACTTATATAACATCCTCATCTTTTTATAATGGTACTACTTCGATGACTGAATGATTATAAATCCTAGTTACTGGGCAGATGAAAATTAGTACTACAAAATAATCATGATTTTGTGATTCTTAACCTTAGCAGAAAATGATCGCCATGCCATTTTCCCAACACTCGTTAAAATAAAATGGTGACTATAATTTCCCTCTGGTTTTGGATCAGTATCTAAGGTTAAGACTCAGAAGACTTAGGGAAATAAAGCGAATTAAATTGAAAACTTATTTTGTTATTGCTGTTGATGATGACGCTAATAACAATTTTTTTAAAACATTAGCTTACCTTTTGACGAGTCAAAATTACTACGCTTCATTTTCAATATTCAAGTGGTCAACAAGAATCCAAGGCTACTGCGAAATCTCACACTTGGCTACAACATCCTTGACAACTATTTTAACACATTTGGCACTTCAGATGCCCTGCTGGACATGCTTTCTACTGGAGAAGCCAACGTTCCCAACTACAGCTGTGGAAGGAAGGACAACTTCCTGACTCTTCTCGATGCAGCTAAGAGGGACATCTCCATCCAGATGTCAACATTAGTAGGCACCTACAAAGTCCCACAGGTTTGTTTGTGCCTTTGTCTATCTGGCAGAATGAGTGACGATGGGTGAACGATAGATTCAACTGTATATTTTGTTAAGAATTCCAGAACTGCCTTTCACTATGGCCATTTCTGCTGTCATTGCTGGGGATTGGGGTTGATAGTGGGGAAGCAGCAAGGATAAAATCAGACCTCTCCTCTCATGACACCCTTCCCAATACTTCAGGGTCTTCTGCCAGACACCTGTGAGGGTGATGCTGCTCTAAGAACTAAATTAGGAATTTATAAAATTTGATCTTTGGGTAAAATCAAGATTTATAATTATTGGTGTAAAATGGAAACTGACAAGAACTTGTATCTGTTACAACAGACAAATATTCAAAGAAAGACTTCTTGGAATATACAGCTGACAAATTATATTAGGAGCTGTAGTCTCCCTGTTTCTTGTACAACTGAAGAGGAAGGTAAAGGTTAGCTGCAGAAAGAATTAGGATATCAAAGCAGAGAAAGTTATAGCCATCCTAAGAGAGATTGTGGCACATTGAATAGAACAGAGTAGAGTACAGTAGAGTAGAGTAGCATAATAGAGTAGCATAGCATAGCATAGCATAGCATAGCATAGCATAGCATAGCATAGCATAGCAGAGCAGAGCAGAGCAGAGCAGAGCAGAGCAGAGCATAGTGTACTGTACCTTACCATGCCATGCCATGCCATGCCATGCCATGCCATGCCATACCATGCCATACCATACCTTTATAGTTAAAGACTACAGCCAGTTTAATGTTGTGCTTAAGGGAGGAGGCTAGAAACCAGGAGGCCATGAATTTTAGTTCTTCTGTAGGCATGAAGCTAATAGGATAAATATGAGTCACTAAAATGGCCAATGGGGAACCAGTTAAAATCTTGCCAAGAAAACTGTAGGGACTTGTTCAGAAAGTCACAGAAGTCAAGACTGGGTCAAAGAACTAAGGGGAAAAATAAGTCTGCCACTACAAATCTGAGAGGAAAATGAAATTATGTATCAACCAGAGGTTGTTTTTTTTTTCCTTTGAGTAACAGAGGGACAAGCAGACATCTACCATATTTTTTGGAGTATAAGAATCACCTTTTTAGCCCCAAAAAGGGGGTAAAAATCTGGGTGCATTTTATATGCTGAATGTAGCCCCACCCACCTGCCAGCCTCCACCCTTCAGACATTTTCGGGCAATTCCAAGTGGCAGAGATCTGAGTTGGGGCACAGCCTGAGGAACAACCCTCTTTGGGACGGTTGGGGGGGGGAATTGCCTGGCAGCTTCAGGGAACAAGGCAGGCCCCACGGTTTGTGGCTGGTCATCCCTCTGGGGCCCCTGCGGGCAGCTTAGGGCAGACAATGGTCACAATGATTTCAGTCCCCAGCAATGTGAGGAGCCACTGCCTAAGCCCTCTCCACATCCAGGAGCCAAGCCAAGCCGAATGGGAGCCCCTAAAGTGAAATGTCCCTCCTTTCCAGCCATCACTGCCCGGATTCCCCAATGCAATTTTCAGAGCTGCATTTTAGGCAGTGAGTGGCCAGTTCCCCTGGAATGTGCAGCGGGGAACTGGGAACCATTTTGCATTCGGGGAGAAGATTGCAGCGCTGCCTGAAAGTGCTTTTCTTCCTATTGCACATTGCAGAGCTTACTATCAGAAATATAGATTTGATGATTGTAAAGAATATGATTAGAACAATTTTGTATGTTTAAATAATATTGTGTTAGAACTGTGTATTAAAATGTTGAATAATGAAATAATGAATGATTGTATCTTAATATAAATAGATGCAAAGAGTGAAATATGGGAGGTAAATTAAAAATGAACAGGATTCAAAACACCAAGCGGGTGAGAGATGGTGGATAGAAAGAAAATGTCTTTTAATAAAAGGGTGACATCAGAGGCTTCACTTAATTTAACAACCGGTTCTCCCAGCACCGAAAATGTGAGTGCGCAAATATTCCAGAATATTCTCAAGGATTCAATGTTGTGGAGAAGTTGGCATTTGTTCCAAAATATGTCTCTTTTGTACTGTTATTTGTTGTAATAAAGATTTAAAAAAGGAGCTGATCTTCTAATGCCATGTCACAATGCTGCTGTCATCATTCACATGAAAACAGCATCTCCTGTGCATCCCTCTGTCCCAATCCTTGCTCACCATGGAAATCCATTGGAGAGAAGTAAAGATAAAATGTTTTGACTTCGGAAGCACATTTTCTCTCTGGTGAATTTTTTTAAAACCTACATTTTAAAAATCAGGGGTTTTTTTTTCTGTCCTATATATCCTTTTCTCCACCAGTACATAAAATCATATCATTATAGGAGATCTTTTGTACATTACATCTAAATTATTCAGTTTATTACATTCAGTGGTATGCCATCCCCAACTACATGTCCATTTCAAATTTTGGCATCTTAAACTTTCATTATCAGATTGTTCTGATATTTTAATCTGTTTCCTAATACTGAAATCAAATACAGCAGTAATTTAATAATTTTTAGGACAGCAGGGCTTATGTTTTCCACCACAGAAGTATATTAAGTCTGATAGTATTATATATATTTCATTTTTGCTACATAAAATCACAATCACAAATCTCCTGGATCACCAAACTGACAAATTTTGTAAGAAGCTGTGGCCATCCTGGTTCTTGTGTAACAGGAGAATGATTTTTAAAAAGAGCTGCCCAAAGAATTAAGGATATAGAAGCGCAAAATGATATAGCTATCCTTAGTAAGGTGGGTAACTTGAAATGGCTAAGCAAATACAAGCATACTTTTCAAATAGACAGCTGTTTAAAGTTACAAGTGCCTAAATATCTTAGGGAGATATTTATGTGAGTGAGATTTGAACAGCTTGACAGATATGGTCAAGATATTGGAGATTCCATTCTATACCATACAATGGACGTCTCTGCATTTGCAGAGCGACAGAGGTAAAAGATCTGGCTCACATACTATTTGATTGTTGCCTGTATAAGAGGGGGAGAGAGAGGTACCCTGATCTATATGCTAATTGAATGACCCATTGGGATCCTCATATCAAAACAATTTATTTTTATGTGTGGCCAGAATCTGGAAATAACATTTAACATATCATAGTACTAAAGCAAAATGGTTTGGTTGGGATTGACATATGTGGAACTGATTGGGGTAGATTGTGATACTAAAATATAATTTTATCATATTTTATTTATCTATATATTAAATTATTGTATTTTATTCCAATTTAATTTTAAATCATGCTTTATTCTAATTTCATTTAAATTGTATTTTATCCAATTCCAGTTTAAATTGTTTTTATCAGATTTAAGTAATAATTCGTGTCTGGAACTCTGCATTTTGATATGGCCCAAGAGCTAACCAATAAAGTAAACTAACAGTACATAAAATCATATAATTATAGGAGATCTTTTGTACATTACATCTAAATTATTTGTTTTATTAAATTCAGTGGTATGTCATCCCCAACTACATGCCCATTTCAGACTTTGGCATCTTAAGCTTTCATTACAGATTGTTCTGATATTTTAATCTGTTTCCTAACACTGAAATCAAATATCACAGTAATTTAATAACTTTTTGGACAGCAGGGTTTATGTTTCTCACCACATAAGTATATTAAATCTGTTAGTAGTATATATATTTCATTTTTTATAAATTTCATAAAATCTTATAGAATACTTTTTTCCTTAATTCATCTTAATTCAATTGAAATTCACATTCTCCTGGAATTTGTAGTAATGTTGTACATCCTCTATTGTTTCAAATTCCAATTTTGGCTTTTCAATACCTGATGAAAAGATTAGAATTGTCATAAACATAGAATTTATTTATATCCATGCTTTATTTGTAAAATGCACAAATAGGTTACAAATATGGATAGTTGGATAAACAGGAATATACATGCACAATGCACACACATATACTCCGAAAATAGACAGAAAGGATTGTAAAAGATAACATTTATATCTTCTGTAAGAGAGGGGAAATTATCATTTTTCAGTCAGTACAGTTTATACAAATGAATACCTATTAGCTAGTACTAGAGTCAATCAAAATTAAATGCATATGCATAAGATGAGGTTGGGGAGAGTTCTATAGTGACCACAATTAATAAAGAGTTATTCCCAGTTAATATATCCCATCTGAAAATATACTAACTGATTCCCAAATTCAGTGTGAAAAACTTCCTTTCTTTCCATTCACATCAAAGACCACTCTGTCTGTCTGTCTATTTATCTATCTATCTTCTGTTATCTATCTCTCTGCATGCATGCAAACAAACATACATGTATAATTTACATCTGAAAAAGATGAATTACAACCACTTTCATTTTGATAGTGAACAAAACCTGCGTCTGGAATTTCTCATATGTATGATAAATTTCCTGAGTCCTTTCCAAATGGCTGCCTTTACATCCTTGTTTCTGAGGCTATAAATAAGAGGGTTGATCAGAGGAGTCAGTACAGTATAGAAGAGAGAGAAGATTTTCTTTAGATGTTTGAGATTCCTAAACCGTGGAAGCATATAGACAAGCATCAGGGCTCCGTAAAAAAGGGCAACCACAGTGAGATGAGAGGAACAGGTAGAGAAAGCTTTATGCTTTCCAGTGGTAGATGGAATTCTAATGATTGTGTAAATAATGAAAATGTAGGACATCCATGTGAGAAGTAAAGGAGGAAAGGTAAAGACACAAGCAAATGTAAATGCAGTTAGTTCTACAGTATAAGTGTCTGTGCAAGAGATTTCTTTTATGAATGGGGATAAATCACAGAGATAGTGATCAATTACATTGGGTCCACAGAAGGTTAAGGAAGCTATCGAGAAGGTTGTGCTTGTGCTAACTAATATTCCACTTGCCCAGGACACAATTGCAAGTTGCAGGCACAGCCTATTGTTCATGAGCATAGAATAGTGCAGTGGTTTGCACACAGCTAAATACCTATCATAAGACATGACAGATAGAAAATAACATTCAGCCCCTCCCAGACAAGCAAATAAATAAAATTGCATGAAGCAAGAATTTATGGATATATTTTTCTTCCCAGTTACAAGACACAATAATGTTTTAGGCAAAATGACAGAACTATAGCAGGTTTCCAGCAAAGATAAGTTTAGCAGGAAGAAATACATGGGTGTGTGAAGATGTTCATCAATGACAATTAAGAGGACAATAAAAAGATTCCCAGACATGGTTATCAAGTATATTATTAGAAACATTGGGAAAAGAAGAAATTCCAGTTCAATGACATCCCCAAATCCTAAGAGAATGAACTCTGTCACACTTGACATATTCTGATTCTCTTTGTCGTCCATTAGATGAATCTTAAGAAAAATTAAAATAAACATTTAACATCTTTTAGGAAGGTTATGATGTCGAAATCTCTGTTGCTTCTAAATTATCATATAAAAGATGTAATTCTTTTTATTCAATCGCTACTAGCCATGAAAGTTAAAGTGAACATACATTTTCAGAAGCAAGCCTTTTGTCAATCACCAGGAAAATTTGTAGACAGTTCAAATGGGTACAGTAAAACCTCTGGTCACAAATGCTTCCGACTACAACCAAATCGTGTTCTGACCAAAAAATTCACAATTTTTTTCTTTGCAGCTGATTTCTTCTACACCATATATATATATATATATATTTTAAAATATTATTATTTTTATAACACAATATAACAATACAAGACATACAACATTTACAGCTCTCTTTACAGCTATTGCATGGTGATCTTCTTTGTTGTTTACAATTTCCCCTTCTTTCCCTTCATATTATTCCGATTTACTACTTGTCCCCGACATTTTAATTACACCCTATTTTTTGTAAATGCCAAACTTCCAAAATTAGGTTCAGGTAAGGAACAAATTGGTTGCTGACCAAAGTTATGGAATGAATTGTGGTTGTGATCAGATGTTCTACTGTATCAAGATTTATTGCAAGTTTAAGCTACAAGAATCTGAATAATCTACAAGAATGTGAACTACTAATGGCCAAAGAGAATTAGTGGGAGATAAGAGTAGAAGGAATTCAAAGTGGTCTGGATTTAGATCTCTTGTGGATGAGAAGGGGTTCATGACTGATGATGTATTTGATTTCTCCCTCGGGCTCAGCCTGGTCATCTCCTACATCTGTCTCTGACTAGTTTCTTATCTGGGAAGATTTTCTTCTTGGAGGATTTTCTTCAAGGAACTTCTGCTAAACTTCTCAGGAACAGCTACTAAAATAGAAAATAGATTATATGCTGTAAGCCTTTGGTCTGATTCAGTAATTATTTTTGTTGCTGTATTTTTGAGAAAGTAAGAAAAAAAATGCTTAAAGAAATTATCTGTGCATTAAAGCAAATAATTTCCTGCAGCAGAGCCTCAGAAACATGATTAAAAATGTTTTATTTACCTTATTGATGAAATAGTCTTTGAAGATGTGGTAAAGGTTCAATTCATAACAAATCTATATTCAGTTCTGTGAAGGAGATCTGTGATTGGTACATCTTGCTCAAAATTGTTTATGTTCTATAGCTATCCTTAAAAAATATGCCCACTAAATTACATTCACAAAGAGTTCTGACACAACTCTTATAATTTCTCTTTTTCTTCTTTTCTCTCCCTCCCTGCTTTCTGAACAGTTCTACAATAATGTGAATGTCTCCATTAAATGGTTATTTATATGCCACATAGCATGATAAAAAAATCCCATGACAATTCTGCTATATGCTCTTTAATCTATTAAAAAGCAGAGTGCTTAGAAGGAATTTCTGCATTAATCATACGTTGTGCAGCAAGTTAACAAGTATATGTATAAAAACACAAAGAGTTTCCTGATATCTTAAAAAATAACAGATGTTTTATAGCAGAGGACGCAAAATAGATTTGGCCTATGAAACCCATGACATAATATAAGTTTTTAGTATAATAAATCAATGTAACTCTCTAAAACAAAGCTGAATTGGAAATGATCTTATATATAGATACAGATAGATATAGATGATATACATATAAATATAGATAGATATAGATATAGATATAGATATAGATACAGATAGATCAGTGGTGGGTTTCAATTTTTTTTACTACCAGTTCTGTGGTTGTGGCTTGGTGGGCGTGGCATGGCTTGGTGGGCGTGACAGGGAAGGATACTGTAAAATCTTCATTCCTACCACACTCCAGGGGAAGGTTACTGCAAGATCCCTATTTCCTCCCGATCAGCTGGGACACGGGAGGCAGAAAATAGATGGGGACAGGGACAGTAAATGGTGGTATTTACCAGTTCTCCAAACTACTCAAAATTTCCACTACCGCTTCTCCAGAACTGTTCAGAACGTGCTGACACCCACCTCTGATAAATAGATGTAGATGTAGATACATGTGCTTAGTGAGAGAGAATCTTTCATTCTTTACACATTTAATGATATACTGATTTGCAAATATATTAATATTAATATTAATATTAATGTGTGTGTGTGTGTGTGTGTGTAATATTTATAAAAAGTATAAAAATAAAGTATTCTGAAAGATGGTTCCAGACCTATTACATTGTCACTAAGGCATAAGTACTTTCCTTTTTGAACTCCAAACACAGCTGCTCTAGAATCAGGAATTAATTAACCGAAATCTGGCCTGGATGCCAAGAGACCAGAATATTACTGTTGAATAGTGGGCGCAGATAAGACACAGGACACAGATAGCAGCTACATTCATTTATTCAGCTCTGGTACAGCAATGCAATCCAAGCCGTGGCAGCCTCTTTTAAAAGGAGCTGTCTGCAGCTTCAGCCACTGATGTGCCTCTAAATTTCCCACTCCTGCTACTCGCTTCTGATTGGTCCTTTTTAATGGTCATTCAATACTCAACACCCCTCCCCTCTAGATCATCACCGACCAATCCTAGACTCCCTTAGGCTATGTAGTCACACAAGTAGGCGGGCCTTTTCTGGGCGCAACTTGACCTGCGCAGTTCAGTTGTTACAGTGATCTTACATCGAGAGGTTGAGTTCTGTGGGTCTCCTGGAGGTGCTCCTGGAACTCTCTTGAACTGTGCCGATAGTGTGGGCCTATCTTGTTGGATATTTATTCCTTCCTCCTCCAGCTGGAACAGTGGACTGTCACTACCTTAAGGAACTCTCTCTTGGACCCCAGATAAGTGCCCGCTGTCCCTTGTCAGGTTTGAGTGTTGTGTTTGTTGTTTGTTTGGCTGTGTTCTATGTAGGGCCTGGTCTATTGTGGTGGGTTCTATGTGAAGTTTCTTTTCTTGACCCTAGTTTTCTTCTTGTGATTCATATTCTTTTCTGACTACTCGGCCTCTGAGCTGATCTATGTGTCTTTTCCATGCTATGGCCATCCTCAGTTTCTACTCAGTAGGATAGAGGGCCTGCAATTTGAGTGAGTTCTGCTGGAATCCATAAGGGGTTCCTGCTAAAATTCTTAGCATACACTTTATTTCCTGCTTGGAATTGTCTGACCTTACTGGAGGAATCTACTGGCTTTTCTGTGCTGTATTGGGAGTATAATCTGTCTAAACTAGACCTTAGTTTCCTTCCCATTAACAATTCCATGGGACTTCTATGTGTGGTAGCACTGGGTGTAATGTGCTGTATACTTAGTAGTTTATCTATTTTTGTCTGTATGTCCCCTGAGCCCAGTCTTGCTAAGGTTTCCTTTGTTGTCCTCACCATCCTTTCAGCCAGTCCATTAGTGGACAGTTTTCCCAGTGCAGATAGTGGGTGTCTGATCCTTTGGCTGGCTAAAAACATTTCGAATTGGTTAGCCGTGAACTGGGGCCTGTTATCAGAGACTACCAGGTTGGGTAACTCATGTGTTGCAAACAGTCTTCAGAGGACTCGGATGACTGCTTCTGTCATCGTTGATGGCATCAAATTTACCTCTTACCATTTAGAGTAGGCATCAGTGATGATCAGAAATGTGTTCTCCTGGCACGGCCCTGCAAAATCTATGTGTATGCGGGACCAAGGGCCCCCGGGATTTTCCCAGTAATGTGTGCATGCTGTGTGGGGTGCTGGGCGAGATGCCTGGAAAGGTGTGCAAGTCGCTACCCATGTCTCTATTTCTTTGTCCATCCCCAGCCACCAGACGTAGCTTCTTGCAAGTGCCTTCATTTTCACTATCCCTGGGTGTCCCTCATGTAACAATTCTAATATGTCATTCCTTAACAATTTCTGAATTAGTACTCTATCCTCCCACAACAAATACCCTCTTAACCCTCATAGTTCCGTTTGTCTTATCTTGAATGGCTAGAATTCAATGTCTATTCCTGTCTCAGGCCATCCTTTCCAGATCCAATTTAAAACCCGTGCCAGAGTTCTGTCTCTTGCTGTTGCTCTCGTGATGTCTGCAGCTAAGATTGTGTGTTCTCCATGGTCTCTATTAACAATGTAGTTGTGGCTGGTGCTGGGTCTTCCACTAGTTCCAGTAATGGATATCTGCTGAGTGAGTCCGCATGGTCGATGGTCTTTCCCAGTCTGTACTTTAGCTGGTAGTTGAGGAATTCTGCCACCTCAGCATTCTTGGTAATAGGATGGGGGGGGTGTAGGTCTGTCACCCGTGATGATTCCTAGGAGTAGCTTGTGGTCCGTTATTAACTCAAGTCTCCTTCCATATAAATACTCATGGAATCTCTTGATGCCAGCTATGGCGGCCAATGCTTCTTTATCAAGCTGGCTGTAGTTTCTTTCTGGTTTGGATAGCATTCGCAAGTAGAAGGCGATGGGGGCTTCTCTGCCATTCTGCATGCAATGGCTTAACACAGCTCTGATGCCACATGGGGATGAGTCGCATGTCAGTCTTAATGGCAACATTCTGCTATACTACACTAATATGCTGTCCGAGGTTAATAGTCTTTTTATCTGTTCAAACACATTCTTCTCCTTCTTCTCCCATGTCCACTCTGTTCTCCTATCCAGTAGCCAGTGTAGTGACTCAGCAATCGTGGCTTTCGGTGGAAGGAAAATATTGTAAAAGTTCAATAACCCCAGGAATACCTGCAGCTCTGTTTTGTTTGTGGGGGTTGGTGCCTCTTTGATCGTCTTTAGCTTTCCCAGGGTGGATTGTATTCCTGAACCATCGATTAGGTATCCCAGAAATTCCACTTGTTTTTTGGCTAGTTGGCACTTGTCCCTTTTTACCTTCAAACCCACCTCTTGGAATCGGGTTAGCACTGCCCTTAAACGCTGCTGCAGTTGTTTCTGATTTATGGCTGAGATCAGCACATCATCAAAATAGGGAACAACTCCTTCGATTCCCTGTAACAGGCATTCCATAAGACTTTGGAACAATCCCAGGGTTACACTTACCCCAAACTGTAGACATTTGTATTTGAACATTCTCCTGTGTGTGACTATTGTTTGAGCTTCAGCTGTGGCATCATCTACAGGTAGCTGTTGGTATGCCTGGGCCAGATTGAGCTTTGAAAATACTTTCCCTTGCCCCAGGGAATGTAAAAGGTGTTGCACGATGGGTACTGGGTAGGCACTCTGTTGTAATGCTTTATTCAGGGTGCTCTTGTAGTCCCCACAGAGGCACACTGACCCATCCAGCTTTGTGGGGGTTACTATTGGTGTCTCCCACTTACCATGGTCCGTCGGCTCCAAAACCCCTCGGGCAATGAGTTTATCTAGTTGTTCATCAATCTTGGGCTACAGAGCAAAATGAACTGTCTTAGGTTTAATCCTTACAGGGGTAATTTGGGGATTTAAGTTAAATGATATTGGGGTCCCCGTGTATTTGCCAAATTTCCCATTGAAGACATCTGCAAAGTCCCTTATCAGCTCCTCTTCCCAGCTGTTGTCCTCGACTTGGTTGATTCTGGTTACCGCCAGCCCCAATGGTTTGAACCATTCCAGACCCAATAGGCTAGATCTGTTCCAGTCCACTATGGTGAGGGGCAGCTCTCCTTGGAATTCCTTGAATTTTATTTTAAAATTTCTGATGCCCAGCACCAGAATTCGGTTTCCCTGATAGTCTTTCAGGGTGAGACTTTGCAGTTTGAGTGCACTGGTGTGAGGTTTGGGATTATTTGCTTGATGGTTTCCCATGAGACCATGGATAGGTAGGACCCCAAGTTGACCTCCATCTTGCATGGTCTCCCCTCAATGTAAACGGTCACCACCATCTTCTTTGCTTTTCCCATGCTCGAATGCCCAACTATTATTGTTTGATGGGTTTCACCCCTGTCCGACCCATGCTCTTCGTTCCTGTGGTTTCTTCCAAATGGCTGCTTCCTGCTGCTTGTTTGGAATTGTCTAGTTCTTGGTGGAAGGCTGATTTGCCAGTTTCTGTGGGACACTGGTTGAGATGCCCTGCAGGCTCTTGAGATGGGCCCCTTCTGGTCACACCACTTTCAGATTGCATCTCAGAATCTGCACTCCATCCTTGGGTGATTTCCTTAACATCTGGCACACCAGAACTCTTTCTTTCCTTTGTCCTTGGGTCTCCCCTTTCGTTCTGAATGGAGATGATGCACTTCATCCCCCTCTTCTTCTTCTGACTTGGTCTCCACATCCTCGTCGTGGATTGAGGATTCTTCCTTTCCTTGTGGCCCTTTGTTCATTTTCTTCATTGTGGCTGCAGATTTCTGGAATGCTTCTGTTGCTGTCACTTCTTCCATGGCCTCTTGGAAGGTTATTTTTGGCTTAGCAAGTAATCGGCTTTGCAAAGTGAGGTCCCTCAGTCCCAACACCAAACAATCCCTCATGGGCTCATTGAGGTTGGAGAATTCACAAGCAGTGGCTATTTCTCGCAGTATCACCATGAACTCACTTATCAATTCTCCCTCCCTTTAGTCCCTCCAGTAGAATTTGTGCCTTCTTACCAGAGATGAAGCTTGAAGTGCATAGTATGCTTTCAGGATGCCCTGTAGTGTTGGCCAGGTCATAGTTCTTAGTTCTGCCAGTAAGGCTAAAGCTTTTGCTATTTTGAAAATGGCGACTCCACAGTGTGTGAGGAATAGTGTTCTTTTCCTCTGTTCCGATAGACTCAGCAAGTCGTTTGCTTATAGGAACATGTGGAATCTCTCCATGTAGGATTCCCAGTCTTCTCCCGCCGGGTTGAATGGTGCTGGTGGTATGATTGAAGACATCTTGTTGACCACTTGAATTTGATGGCTGTTGACTGCCATGTGGAGGTTCAGTAGCCCTGTGTCCGATTGTCCTTCTGGGATAGCACCTTCATCGCCAGTGTTGAATAGTGGGCGCAGACAAGACACAGGACACAGATAGCAGCTACATTTTATTTATTTATTTATTTATTTATTTTATTATTTAGGTTTGTTTATTCAGCTCCGGTACAGCAATGCAATCCAAGTCACAACAGCCTCTTTTAAAAGGAACTGTCCGCAGCTTCAGCCACTGACGTGCCTCTAAATTTCCCGCTCTTGCTACTCACTTCTGATTGGTCCTTTTGAATGGTCATTCAATACTCAACAATTACACTGACAACAATGGTAAACTGGAACTGTAGTAGTAAAGCTAAATGAAGAAATATGACAAATCTCTGATATCCATGATAAACCAATCCATATTCACCACATTGATAAGGCGGACTAGGGTTGCTTGAGTTGCCTTGTGATGAAGCCAGATGGATTTGTCCTTAAACTTGTTATTATTAGATCCATGCAGGGAATCATGATGATTTTAAAAGGGCTTCATAAAGGGGGTGAGGTGAAAGGAAAGAAAGATCCTCTTTCTTTCTTTCTTTCTTTCTTTCTTTCTTTCTTTCTTTCTTTCTTTCTTTCTTTCTTTCTTTCTTTCTGTGTGA
>JANHZT010008525.1:8610-21647 GCA_032468215.1 Stegonotus admiraltiensis | reverse complement strand
GCATTTGGAAATTTTTTTGAATATCCCAGTAGACATCCCGATCTTATACATGGATGATTTTGTTGTCTAGCTAGCTTCAGGAAGTATTGCACAATTTTATTATGCTATTTGCATTGAATATTTTAATTTATACAAACAGAATTTTTCATAATGTATTTGATATAACTTACTAAAATTAAATACCTTTTAGAAAGTGAAAAGACTGGTGGCATGTTACAAAAACTCTCTAAGAATCATGAAACATTATGGAAAGATGTAATATAGGTAGTCCTCAACTCGCTTAGTATCTATTCGAAGTTGCAAAAGCACTGAAAACAGTGACTTATGACCATTTTTCTTACTTATGGCTGTTGCAGCATCCCCATGGTCACATGATTTACATTTGGATGCTTGACAACTGATTCACTTTGATGATGGTTGCAGTGTCCCAGGATCATGTGATCCAGGGGTGAAATGCTACCGGTTCACTCCAGTTTGGGCGAACCAGTAGTGATAAAAACTACTGGTTCAGGAGAACTGGTAGTTTAAAAAAGCTACTGGTTCCTACAAACAGGTATTTCCAAAGATAGCTGTGCTGTGGGGTTTAGCTTTGCTAGAAAGCAGGAAATCCTGCTTTCTCGCGAAGCTAAATTACACGGCACAGCTGATTCCCCCACCTTGATGTTCTACTTACCTTCCCAAGCCTCTTTCTGGTGCGTAATGTGCATGCACACATGCAGCGCGCATTTGGCGTGCATTGCGCATACACATGCAGTACAGACTTGGCACACAGTGTGCATGTGCGACTAGCGAACCGGTAGCAAACCGGTTCAGATTTCACCACTGATGTGATCCCCTTTTGCAATCTTCTGACAAGCAAAGTCAATGGAGAAACCAGATTCACTTAACAACCATGTTTCTGATTTAACAAATGTTTGTTTCACTTAACAAATGTGGCAAGAAATGTGGCAAGAAAAGTTGTAAAATGGGACAAAACTCACTGAACAAATTTTTTCACTTAGCAAGATACATTTTGGGCTCAAGTGTGATCTCAAGTTGAGGACTACCTGTATAATGTTTATCTATCTATGTGCATATATGTATATTAGTATGTCAATTTTTGAGTCAGTACTTTTGACTTTAGTGACTGCGTGGACAAATCTTGGCAGCATTTCAGAATTGATATTGCTTCCTTCTCAGGGCTAAGGGAGAGTGATTACCCTTAGGTTACCCATCTGGCTTTGTCCTAAGGCAGAAGAACATCTCTTATCCTGGTTTCTAGCATATTGCAACACCAAACTGATTCCATAATGCATAAAATTGTAATCAAAATAAAATGGTAGAGGGGGAAGTAATGGGGAATTTGGTGCACCACAGTTTTCTGGTGCTCTGTGGAGAAAAAGTAGAATGGTAATGTAATAAGTTTATTTTATTTTTCACTTTTCAGGGGGAAGAGTAGTAGCTAGTTTGATCAGTGATAGCCCAGCTCTTGTAGGATCTAATGTGACATTTACTGCAATGCTAAAATTTCCCAGATGTCAGAAGGAAGATAATGACAGCAATATAATATATGATCGAACGTGCCTAAACAGTAAGTAATTACATTTTTATTATTGCTGTCATTGTTTTATTGCTTTTGTTATTATTGGGTTATTTTACTGTTAGAGACAGTGCGAGATGGGATTTTTCTGCTTCAGGGGCCAAGTAATTTAGCTAGCTTTAGATACCATAGATACCACATGACTTTATTAATATGATTGAAATGGTGCCCAATTTGGTTTTCTACTTAAGACAATCTGTATTAGTCCAGTAAATTCTTAATAACTATGTTTAGGACTGCAGCCTTGATAAACTTGATCCTTATTTTCCAATCTGAAGTTTTCCACATTCTATTGAAATGAAGGAATTAAATTCCAATATATGAAAAGTACCAGTCTGAAGAAAATACTTTAAAATTTGTTCTGCTTCTTCCCCCACCCCACCTATTTTTTCCTTTTTGATTTTAGATTCTTCAGTTCTTTCTGATAAATATGTTTATAATTGGACCCAGTGGATTGATGAGTGTAGCTGGGTAAATTGCACAGATAACAACAGCTATAATGTTTTCCCAGACGGAAAATCTTTTCCTTATCACCATGGATGGAGGAGAAGGAATTTCATCTTCATATTTCACACACTTGGTTAGTCTTTAAAATGTACTTCTAGATTTGAATTTTTATTTTATTTTATACAGTTCTATCCAGAATTATTTGCAATTGTCATTATTATTAGGGAATATATGAGAAAAAATTGTTAGGTCTCTGAGAAAGTAATTGGGTTCAGAGCTGCTTTGAAAATAGAGAAACTGTTTATTGACAGTTAAGTTTGGGGAAGTAGACATATTTCACAGCATTTCAAGCTGAGATAGGGTATGTTCACATCTCATAGTAAATCGTTCTTAATACCTTTCCCACAGTAAATTGTACAATTGATGCAGAATTATAAAAATGCAGTAACCTTGAAGAACTTTTCTGAAGTGAATTATAATTATACAGATTTTTTAAAAAGTATTTTAAATTCTCTACAAATATTCAGCTACTAAACCATGTAGGTCTAAATTCGCATTTATGTTACAACTTCACATATCTTTAAGGGCTTTTCCATCAGAAATGAATACTTCGTTTCTTCATTTATAAAAGTGTTTTTGTTTTCTGTAGTTTATTTGTTCTTTTATTCTGACTTCCACTTCTGACAGCATACTAGGCAGCTAATGGTGTAGGAAGGAGGGAGGGATGATAAGTCTTCAAAAGATACCTATATGGGCATCTAAATTTTTAAATAAGTAAATGCTAGCCAGAGAGACATTTCTTAAACTGTCCCTTCTAAAAGTTGAAAAAATTGAAGGCAAATGAGACTACCAAGTGGGAGAATGACAAATGTGTCACAGAAAAATCAGATCTCCAGAGGTTTTGGATTTGTTTTTATTATCCCTAAACACTGAAGTATTCTGGCTGGAGTTGAATGGAGCCATTAGGTTGCCTACCTCTTATATATATATTGGCCCAGAAAAAAACATTTCCCAGACTTATTATTTGAAATCCATTTCATTAGCAATTAAATGTGAAACCTTCTATTTATGAAGTACCTTGATTTATTATGTGCCATTAAACTGACTCCTAGCAACCACATACGTGGATTTTCTCCAGGGCAGTCTGTTCTTTTATGTCTCCCAATAATACACTCATTACCTTTGTAACTGACTTTATCCATCTTTCTGCTGGTCATCCTCCTCTTTCCTTCTACCTTTCCTAGAATTATAGCCTTTTCCAGAGAACTGTGTGATTTCATGATGTGTCCAGAGTACGATAATTTGATCCTGGTCACTTGTGCTCAAATGAGAACTCTGGGTTGAATGATGTTATGTGCTCGCTTTTAATTTATGGCTCTTCTCCTTTGTTTTCTGTTTCTTAATTCTTGTTGGTTTTTTAAAAAAGCTTAGAAAACGTATTAGTCAGTATTAGTCACATTTTTTGTCTCTTTCCAGTGAGAATAAAATAAAATGGCATTATATCTGGTATGCTCAGACATGACTGGGGTTAAAAAAAACCCTATATTATCTAGTGGTGAATCATATAATGGCACTATTCATATAAGTGTAATAGATATAAGGGTATGGATATAAGTATAAATAGTTTATTAATCTAGAAAAAAGTTACTACAAATCAAAGTTAGTCCAGTTTAGTTGAAAAATTTACTATTGCTATGAGTTGTCAAGTGGTTTGTGCAAATGTACGAGACATTGAAAAGGAACACAATTATGATACTAGACATAAAATGATAGAATCATGTGCACACTTTTGGACTGTTTATAAGAAGGACCGACAAACATGCAATTCATTTGGAAGCATTTTATTTATTCATTTTGCCCTTTTGATAGAGTAAGATATTTCTTTCCTTTGCAAAGAGCAATGATACAGTACTCCCCCCCCCCAAAAAAAAAACCCATAGTACTGCCATCTTTTTATGTTTTACTCTTTTTAGGACAATATTATCAAATAAAAGATGGTTCATCAGTTATGATGTCAATCAACACAACAAATATTACTGTTGGTAAACAAATAATGGAGTTGGCAGTTTACAGAAGAGGTTATCGCTCATATGTACCTGTAACCACATCAAATGCTATTTATGTTGTAACTGGTGAGTCTTCAATGTTAAGTTATAATTAATCAAGTGTGGACTATTTATGTTACTTATGGTCTGATTTTAACTTACAGAATTCTTAGCAGAAGTCTACACAATCAGAGAGCCAATGTTCTCTACACAACCTTCCTTCCTGCTTTTTATCAGGTTTTTAGATTTTAAAACAAAAAAAAACACTTGAAATGATGTGTGTAGAGGTGGAGAGATGGGAAAGGTTTATGCAACACATTAGGCAAGTAAATGAGACACCAGTCCTTGGATATATCAGTACTTCTCTAATAAGAGCTACTGCATGAGTCTAGTGTTATCTGTTGTATGTAAAACTACAATTTCATCTTTTTCTGGATATTCTTGACATGCAGATCAAATCCCCTTCTATGTGAATATATCGCAGAAGAACAACCGCAATATTTCAGACTTTATCTTCATCAAGGATATCCCCATTATGTTTGATGTTCGGATTCATGATCCCAGCCACTATCTGAATCATTCTGCTATTTCTTACCACTGGAATTTTGGAGATGGCAGTGGGGCATTTGTTTCCAACAATTCTATTTCATCACATACATACACACTTCTGGGAAATTTCAGTGCTAACTTATCTGTTCAGGCTATTATACCTGTTCCTTGTAGACCAGTGACACCTTCTCCTTTATCTACATTTCCAGGTAAGTGTCTATGACAACTGTGGTATCCACCCTACATATTTGCTCATGGAGACACATTGGTCTGGTTCAGGAAAGAAAATAAGATATAATGTTCACTGTTTTGTGTTGACATAGTTTGTTATATAAACTCACCACCACAACAAGAAACATTATATGTGATATAATATAATGCAAACCTAATACTTTATTTGATGGCTAATATATTAATCCAGCCACTGTTGGCTTTTTATAGGACTTAATTCATCTCCTGTTCTCCACTTCTCTATAATTTGCAAATTTGCAATAATAAATGATTGTTTGATTTCTTAATCTCTATGCTTACTTCATCATTCTGTGCTGTGATCTTATACCCAGAATAAGAAAATATATTTTTCACCTGGGCTTTGCTTTAACAGGTAATTTTACACTTATGCCTATGATGATTAGATTGTTATTCTCTGCTTACTGGAAAATCCCATTGTTCTGACCATTACTGAACATGAAGTAAGAATGATCAAAAATAAAAACCAACCATAAAGTAAGGTTGAATGAAATGGAATGACAATACAAGTTGTCTTCAACTTACACTATTTGTTTAGTAACTATTTGAAGTGACAACAGCACTGAAAAAAGTGACTTATGACTGTTTTCACACTTACAACCATTGCACCATCCCCAACTCAGATGCTTGGCAACTGTTTTATAAATCTCCTAACAGTGAGGACAATTAACCAGGGATGAAATGCTCCCTGTTGAGACTGGCTCGGGCGAGTAGGTAGCGATGGCGGAGGGTAGTTCAGAGAAGTGGTAGCAAAAATCCCTGCCCCCGCCCCCTATGCCCAGCTGAGCCACGTAATCATCAGAGCCTTTTTTTTCTTTTAAAGGGCTCTGATGATCCAAGCTCTGACAATCCAAGCTCTGACGATCCCAGCTGAGTTGCCTGCTGATCAGGCAACTCAGCTGGGATCGTCAGAGCCTTTTGAAAGCATTTTTTTACATGGTTTTACATGTAAAAAATAGTCTTAAAAGTAAAAAAAAAAATGGGCCACACCCACCCAGTCACATTACCCCACCACCACCAAGCCATGCCCACAGAAACGGTAGTAACAAATCTTAGATTTCACCACTGCAATTAACTAGTGGAACAGCATGCCATCAGAAGTTGTGAGTGCTTCATGACTGCAGGTTTTAAAGAAAAGAGACTGGAGAATCACTTATCTGAAATAGTAGAATCTCCCGCTTGAACAGAAGACCAGAAGTCCTTCAAGGTCCCTTCCAGCTCTATTCTGATTGATTCATATTTATGATGGTTGCAGTGTCCCAGGGTCATGCAATTATCTTTTGCGACCTTCTGACAAGCTAAGTCAATGGGGAAGCCAAATTAACTTTACAATTGTGTTACTAACTCAACAACTGTAGGGATCCATTTAACAATTATGGTAAGGAAGGTAGTAAAGTGGGACAAATGGGACTGAACAACTTGCTTAACAACAGAAATTTTGGACTCAGTTGTGGTTGTAAGTTGAGGACTACCTGTACTTGTGGGACTGCTTCTCTCTGAGGGCATCTGCTCATCTTACTAGTTTGGACAGAGTGGTTGGATTCTACTCCTGTGGATGATATCATCCATGGTGCTGTTGAAACTTGTGGCATTTTGGCACCGATCTGGTTTTATGGGTAGCAGTGGTCTGACACCTATGTTTAGTTTTCTATAGCCATCCTCCCACATGATGGTCGGTCCCCATTTATCTAGCCACGCAAGGCCGAATATGATTGATTCTGTCATTTTTGGAGCTATGATGAATCAGATGAGTTCTTGGTGATGGTCCATTTCTAGTCTGACAAGTTCTGTGACTAGTGTGGCTGGGGCTCCGCCGATTAGTGTCCCATCAACTTGTTCAAAGTGGATGGGGCATGCTAGGGGACTCGTGCAAATGCCTAGCTGTTTGACTATGGGGAGGCTGATTAGGCAACAGGTGCAGCCAGTGTCTATAATGGCTTCTACTTCCCCTTGGGCCCCCATTTCTGGCACTACTATCTGGGTTTTGACAGTAAAGGGGAGGATGGCTTCACTATCAGGTTGTCATCGCTGCTGTTCACTTCAGCGGAGCCTGGAGGGGTTTCCCTGGCTGGGGTTCCCTTGACTTCATTGGGAAGGAGTGGAATCTCCACAGCCTGCTTAGTGATTTTCCCTTTATTGGGTGGTTTCCATGGGGTCCTCCTTGCCTGGAGTGTAGCCAGAGTCTGGCCTTGGGGGACCTGGGCTGGAGCCAAACATTTGGATGCCTGGTGCCCATTCTGACTATACTGTTAGCATTTGATAGTCCCGGACGGTGTGGGAGGTGGCACTTTGAGTTGTTTCACCAGGGTTCAGTGACACAAGGGTCTTCTCATTGGTTTCTCTGCAGTTGGATTTCTGTGGGGGTGGATTTCCAGATCCATGGCTACACTGTGCTGTACCATGCCTGTATACATTCAGATACCTCTCTGATGTCACAAGCTTGTATAAGATCTGGATCAAGGGCCTCCTTGAAGTGGTGGATGAGGAGGTACTCCGGCCAGTCCCTCAGTTTCCCAGCCAGTCTTTGAAACTCCCAAATTAGCTCCTTGGGAGGCCGGATGGCTTGCTTCAGTGCCTTAATCTGGGCCTCAGGTTCCACTCTGTGGGCCATGTCCTCGAACCAGCCTCAGAGTAGATGGACGAATTCATCAGCATTATCCAGCTCAGGGGCTTCTTCATCATGGAGTTCAGCAATCCACTCCACCGCTTCTCCCTCATTCATGCCATCTGTAATAGCTGTAATCAATTCCCAGTCCAATGGGTATTGATTCACATATTGGTTGATGTAAGCCAAGATTTGATTGAGGAAGTAAGCTAGCTGTTCTGGGGCCCCATCAAATGTCACCCTGAACAGTGGAGGGGGAGAGGCTGGTGGGGCCGGTTGCTGTGCCGGTGCGGGCTGCTGGGTTGGAACCTGCTGTGGGGCTACAACCGGTTGCTGGATCTCCAGCGGTGGTTGGACCAGGATTGGCTGGGGCCTCAGGACTGGGGGCTGGAAGTGCACGGGTTGATGGATGGGTGTGGTCTGCAGGATTGGGGCAGGCATCCACTGATATTATACCCATCCTGGCTGGGTAAAATGCCCATCCAGGAGGGATCTGGTATGCTAGGGGCAGCCTGAAGACTGAAGGTTGCTGCAGTGGGATACTTGGTCCCAGTATCCCCAGTTGCGGCCCCTGCAACACTGTGCCAGGCTGGTTCGGTGAACCTTGTTGCTGCACCATTCCCATCCCCATGGTGTCTGTCACTCCTGTAGATCGGGCCTGATGCGTGAGGCTATGGAACTACCTGCTCCATACTGAGTGAAAGGAGGCTCAGGAAGATAAACAAAGGCTGAGCCACGATCCATCTGGGCTGCTTGGTCCCAAGGGGTTGAGCAGCACTGCCCATGCTGAGTTGGCCGAACTGCTACGATAGGCTGGCTAGCAACTGGCTGTGTGAAGGTGGTGGGAGTTCCCATTCTTGGGAGTACTTGCGGCATGCTTGTCTCAGGAACCTCCACTCAAGTGCCAGGATCAGGTCTACTCTGCTTTCACCCATCCACGGTTCTGACAGCATCACCCTGGTCATCATCTCCTGGAGTGGAGTGACTCCTGTAGCTTCACCCCACAGGGTTAGATCTTGTTGTGTGGCTTGCTCAGATGCCGGCTCTTTGGGCCGGGCACCCAGGCGCTCCCTTTCTGTGGCCTCCTCTGCTTCCACCATGGCTTGGAAAGGGAGTAGATGGTTTCAACACAACTCACCAAACCAGCCCCTGTGGCTCCCTTTGTGGCCGCTTTGTTTTCCTCCATCTTCCCTGAGTCTTCATGCCTCCAGGTTTTGGGTCGACATTCAGTGCTCAGGACCCTGGACATCACCCCAGAATCCGGGTAGCTGGTTGCATTTTAAAGCAGATTCAGGCTAATGTCGGGTTCCAGGTAACACCCCCAACAAATAAAGACTCTTAGGCTTAAAGTTCCTCAAAGTTCCATTTTATTAGAGATGTCATATTGGCACATCTGGGAAAACCTGAATCTGAGGAGAGTGTGGAGTGACTGCTGCCTACTCTGGCCCATCTCTTTTGGCTTGCAGTTGGACAGCAAGTCACTGCTGGTCATCTCCTTGGCCCCCTTGTGAGTCTTGCCCTTGGCCCATGGTTGGACCATGTTCCCCTCATGCATCCAATGCATTTGGCACCACCGAGGCTGCCAGCAGCTCATGCAGGTCCATTAGGCTGCTGCTGTCACTGTCTGGAGCACCAGGTCCGCCCAGCCCTAAGGAGGCAAAGCGGCCAGCTAGAAAGGCCGAGTAGAAGTGGTAAAAGCACGCCCATTCTCAGCAGGCAAAAGGCGGCCACCACAAGTGGGGAAAGCTCAATCTGTATCAGTGCAATGGCTGGCCAAGTCCAGCCAGGATCGGGTGCCCCATCTCTGCTGGGCCTGGGCAGCCAGGGCTATGATTGGGATCTGGCACTTGTGGTGGCTGCCTTTTGCCTGCTGGGCCCAATGCAGTGGTGCCAAAGTGTATCAGGTGTGAAAGGGGAACACACCTTTCTAGCTGGCCACTTTGCCTCCTTCAGGCTGGGTGGGTCTGCTGAATGGAAGGGTAGAGATCCCCGATGACATGCCTCCTTCACCAGTGCTGCTCAGCAAGGAAAGCTGAACTCTGCCCTGCCCTGTGAGGCAGCAGGTCCAGAGCACTTTCGGAGAGCTGCCCAACGAATACAGCTCCTTCAGACAGAGTCCCGAGGCTGCAGTCTCTGAAGGCAGCTTTCTGACTTGCATACACCACCACCCTGCTGCATCTCTGTTCCAAGCTGAGGATTGCAGCCAAATTCCCCAATCAGCCGGTGTTTCCAAAAGGGCACTGCCCAAACCAGGGCCTGGGGCTCAAAGGCCCTCTTCCTCCAGCCTTGCGATGGGTGCCGCTTCCTACCCCACCCTGCACCTCACTTTGGGGAAAACTGGCTGGGCACCGCGTGTTGTGTCTGGTAGGAGAAGGGGAAATGCCATGCCCTCCCCCACTTCCTGCAGTGACTGCTGGTGAAGCATCCCTCTCGTGCACCCTCCGCTGCAGTCACAAGGGGAACATGCTCCACGTACAGGCCAAGGTCAAGACCCATGAGTGGGCTGAGGAGAAGATGACCAGTGGCGACCTGCTCTCCAACCACAAGCCAAAATAGACTGTGGGGCAGAGTAAGCACATCCAGCAATCTGCCTCACATTCCTTCCCATAGCCTCCACTTGCTGCTTGGTTGGCCAGCCCCATGATGTGCTGACAGTAGGTTCCGGAGCCATAGTGTGCATCAGCTGAGGGGCCAGCAGGCTGTGTCTACAGCCAGAAACCATCTCCCACACAAACACAAAGGGCAGTGAGTGCAGAGGGGCTGATGGGTTTCTGGCTATAGCTGCCCTGCCCCCTGCCTCGCCTCATCTCATCCTGTGGGACAAGCCTCCTGCCCACTGCCCCACCCATCAGAGATTCCTGGATTCCTTCCCCAACCCCACCCAAACCCATAGGCACCACCCACGCAAACAACGTCAAGCGGACCATGCCCCTGGCCACGCCCAGTCAGTTGCAACCACTCCAGCCATGCCCCTTCCCCTGGCCCTCAGCCCCCGGAGGACAATCACAATGTTGATCTGACCTTCAATGAGATTGAGTTTGACACCCCGATGTATGGTATATATATGGATATAGGTCTCTGTATGAAAATATGATGGTCAAATAAATGTAATATACGTTTTATCTTAGTATAAACAGAGGGTACAAAAATTCTTTTTGCTCTAAGATGCAAATCTAAAAACTCTTTCCACAACTTTTCTTTCTTTCTTTTTTAGCATTCACTACACAGTTTCCTTTTAATACAACCCTCACCTCCCCTAACTTAACTGAGGTGCCCACAGGACAGCCTCCTGTTGAAAGGTGCAGTATCACTCGATATGGAACTTACAAAGCAACACTTACCATTGTAGGTATGCATCTACATCAGTAAGCAAAGAATATCATTTTGATAGATAGTGTGTGAAGTGTTTCACATTCATTACATAATTAAAATGGCTTTTGGGTTCCTGCTATGGTAGAATTTTTCTCTAAACTAAGGGCAGAATATATGAAAGTTTTGTAGAATCCATTTTGAAATGAAGACCTAAAATAGTATTATTTTGTTTGCTTTGAAAATCATATTACCAATAGTGTTATGGCTAAAGATTTCCATCCATGAACAACAAGAGATTTCTTTGTACAGGTGGGATTTCTTCCATTGGAGGAAGTCTCCTTTTGTTCACTAGAGTTCTTCCATTAATAGAAAAGACCCAACTCTACCAATTACCTTTGTGGAATATATAACTAAATAGCTCATCAGTAATATTTGTGTTTGGCTGGGAATGTTCTTGTCACGTTGCCTAGATATCACCGTACACATTATATTAAACCAAATTTCAGCATGCAGTATTATTGTTGCCATGTTCAGTTTTGTCATCTTGTTCAGGAAGAGCACAATCTCTGGATTAATACAGCAAATTCCAATTAAGGAGTCATTCTGAAAATATGATGAATATACCACAGTTTTTAAAAAAAACATATTTAATTTAAAAGAAAGATCTTAAAGTAACACTCTGAATATTATGATGTACATTATTAGCAGAAGTAGTGAACAAAATTCTCAAATTGTATTCCTTTTTTTTTTGCAAGAATCTGAAGTCAGGCATCTACAATACATATACACAGTATTAAAAAAGCTCAGTCCAAGGATTTAGTTTCAGTTTTGAACTTTTTTAAAATTGCCAATTTCTACCTTACTATGTGGTGGTGTGGAAGACAGAGAGTAATTCTATTGCTATTTTGTTTTTGTTTTTTTGTGTGAGAATCAGACACCGTTATCTTTTGCTACAATAAAAAACTACCCATAGCTTCAGACATATCTTTTTACTCTCTTGGTTATAAATTATGGATCATTCATATCATTCTTTGGGGCTGGAATTTAAACATCTAATGATCTGAGATGCTTTAAAATGTCAAGTGCCTGAATCTCTCTCTGTAATGATTACATGTCAACAAAAAATAAAAAAATGAACTTTTCTGGGTGACAGAAAAAACACACAAATATAGTGACCAGGAACAAATAAAATTTGATTACTCTGCCTATTTTTGCATTGAAGAATCAGAAACTATTGTCAACAAGAAACTATAATTCTCTTGTACTTAGAAAAAGTACTTCTTTTCCTTGTTGTCAAATTTTGCACTTAAAAAATCTTGGTATGTTATCAGTGGCTTATTTTTGACAGAGGGGATCCTTGAAGTAAACATTGTCCAAATGACAAGTGTCCAGATGACAGCTACTCAAGTGGGAAGTTCCATGGTTGATTTCGTAGTAACCTGTCAAGGGAGGTATGCTTTTCCAAATATTCCTACATATTCTCCTACATATTCTGGCATTTTATACTACACATTTAAATAATTCCTCTCAGATAACTGAAAGAGCTCTATACTCAGTAATACCAGTATAACTGAATTGTCCTACTGTGGTTTACTGTGTTGGTATATTGCTGCACACAGAGACTGAGAAATAAGAGAGCTGCAGTCCAGCATGCATGGATACTACTAGATGTAGAGGAATATGGAGATAATCTTGATAACATTATGCATTTATACAATTAAGGGAGATGAAACCTGTATTCATCCTGGCAAAAGAGAAAGCATGAGAAACAAACTTAGAATAATCCTACCATGATTATCTTTGGTATAAGAGAGGACAATTCTGTCAGGTTTTCAATATTCTGTTATTATATCTTAGAACAATAAAGTAGTATTCTTGGAATGCTGACCTGATCTGTTTCCTGACCTGTCCTACCTCAAAGGACTGGCATTGGGCTGGAGACAGTTGAATCATACTATTTGTGTAGCTAAATCATGTACCTTGGCACCTGATTTATCTTCTGGTCCTCTGCTGCAAGTGGCAGCATCTAGCTGACCATGACTGATATTGAAAAAAATAAAGCTGGGTTGGATGTGATTATGACCAATGTGTACTTGTCTGTGTACAAGGCCTGAACAGAAAAAACGTGAAATGCTGGCCTTTTTTTTCCTTTTTTTAAATTTGTTTGTTTGTTTGTTTGATTTATATGCCGCCCTTCTCCAGAGACTCAGGGCGGCTTACAATGCGTTAAGCAATAGCCTTCATACTTTTG
>JANHZT010008522.1:8174-21090 GCA_032468215.1 Stegonotus admiraltiensis | reverse complement strand
ACATAACCATTTTTCTGGTTTCTAATAAGGCATGATTCATGATCAAGAAAGGCTATTATTGACCTAACTGAACAAAGCTGGAAATTTCATTTGTAGTCTGTCAGAAATGGCAAATATGGCAAGGTCTGAACCAAGGAGAGGTACAAATGCAACCAGGATGTCAGAGCCAACATTCTTAATTTATAATTAAATGTTACAAATAACATTTGAACAGTGTCAAAGTAAAAAGTTTCTGGAATAAGAGTATCTCAAGTTCCCTGGTCCTAGTTTAAGAAAATAATACAAAGAAATAATATTTGATGTCATATAGTGTCAAATGTGTAAAAAGGTAATTGCCAATAATGTATTTCTCAAACTCAGTTAGGGTATTGCCTTTAAATTTTTAAAATAAATTATTGATTGGAATAAAATATGAAAATTAAATTTTAATTGACCAAGACTGAAATCCTATAACCAGTTATTAGCTTCACTGAACATTCTTGGACTTATTCGCATATCACATAAAGCACTGCAATTTAAGTTTATTACTGTTATTAATACCTTACTTGTAATACTGACTACAGACAGTAGTCTCCACTCTCTCTCTTCCCTCCCTCCTACCCCTCTCTCTCCATTTGATGACTTGTTAGAATGAAAATTAGCATCTTACCTAAAGCATGCTTCAGGCTATAATTTTATTATAGTTCTACTCAGACACTGGTACCAGTAAAAAGACTTGTAGATAATAATGGACTAAGATACAGGGATGATAAAATAGATTGCTTGGCAGTAGGTGAAAAGTCATTGCTATCATTTGTAATAATCAGCAGGAATTCATATGCCTTCACTGTATGCAGAAAATATATTTGAGGTATGTCCTACTGTGTCATCTAGAAGCGAAGAAAAATATATTTGCAGAGTTACTAAAATAGTGAAGAGAGGTATAAAATGGCTTGTAGCATTGTAGTTTGATTTCAGAAAGACTTTGATGAAACATTCACTCCTAAAAGAAGTCAGCAAACTCTAGAGGAAGCATCCTTGTAACTCAAAATAAATTATTGCCTACTTTCAACTTAAAAAGTCAGACACAAGAACTTGTGTCAGATTAAAGCAAAACATCTTTAATATAGACTTGTGCTCTAATAAGCAATTAGTTTAATATTGTGGATAAAATGATTTATTAATTTGCCCCATATAGCCTTATGTCTAACCATTAGAAATAATAACTGAAGTGAAAAAATGTCTTTAATGGGTGCAGAACTTCTAGCATTTGTAATTTGGCTTCTGCCAAAATTCCTTTGTTAGAACTATTATTGTGGCATTTAGTTTTCAGCTCTCTTGCAACATTTAGGATGAAAAATAATACAGTTTACATAATATATACAGTTTACATAATATATAAATTATTTTCCGACTGTGATCCATCTAGGGTCCAGAGAATAGTCTGAGTAGCTGTGCTGCAGGCAGTGATGAATTCCTCCAAATAATTCATTCTTTTCATGGCTCCAGATGATTTCTCTGATGTTTTTTAGGACTGTCCCCCACCCCAGAAGAATGAACATTTTTTGGAAATATTTTAAAAAAGCAGAATATTTTATTTCTATAAAGGAGAAATGGAAAAGCATGTTTTAGAGGCAGAAAGCAGCCCCAAGTCTTTCCTAATAGCCCACAGTAGATGTCAGCGGTTCTGTCCTAACTACACATTAGTCTGTGTGCAGCTCAACATGCAGCTAAGCCCACCTTTCCTCCAATAAAACAGACCGTGTGCGTAGATCTGAATGCTTTATTGAGAGACCAGTATATGGTGAAACTGGGGAAAATAGGGATACATACAAAGAGAACCAAATACAGGATAGACAGTATTAAGTTACTGCTGAACGTAACTACTAATAAATACAAGCAATTTAAATATCACCAGGGATGCTCTGTGTGTGGGATGTGAATTTGTCCTTGGATGACTATGTGCCACAGATTAAGATGAATTCTTCTTTGTGCTTCTACCTTCTCCAAATGCTAAAGGAAATGGAGTCTGGCTTCACAGCATGCACTTGTTTTGAGAGTGTGAGCTCATGGGTAAAATGTGTTGGGTCAGCTTCAAACTTGGTACTTGGTATTTTATCTCTCCAGCCACTAGATATATATAAAGATTGTGTGTTGGGGCATATTTGTCCCTCTGGCCACTAGATGGGGCTAGACAGCAACAATATATAAAGGTTATATGCTGGGGCATGACACCAGCACTTCAGAGATAAAGAGTTTATTGAAAGAGGAAGACAAGTATCTAGATGTTTATAGGTTTCTGTGACTTTGAAGTTTGAACTGTTCTGGGGGTGTGCAATGAAGGGGATTGTGTTCTGAAAGAGTGTTGGGGAATTCCTATTGTGGCTAATGGCTTTCATTCTGTGCTGGATCTTGGGTGAGGGGCTGCTTTCTAATCCTTTGCTCTATTCATAAGCAAAGCAAATACTGCCAGCAGAAGCCCATTCAAGACAGGATATGTCAAAACTCCTTGCAGCGAAGTTTGACAGCTAACAAAGGAAGAATGGTAGGATTAGAAAGCAGCACCTCACCCAAGTTCCAACACAGGATGAAAGCCATTAGCCACAGTAGGAATTGCCCAACACCCTTTCAGAACATAAGCCCCTTCATTGCACCACCCCCAGAACAGTTCAAACTTCAAAATCACAAAAACCTATAAAGATCCATCCACTCATTCAATCATCTGGTCAGCTGCTCCAGAACCCTGGTGGTTCTGTTCACCAATAAACAGAATCTTTCTTTCCAATCAGCCTCCAGACTCCATTTTATTTCCAGTGTCTTTCTCCCAGCTTGGAATTGAACCAGATGGATTTTCCTTCCAACAATTTGGCACCCCAAGATGAGACTCCAAGCTAACCTGACCAATGAATCTGGCCCAGGTAAGCCTCCAACTAGCCAGCAAATGACCCCTTGTGTCTGTGGGTGGGTTCCCTCAGACCTTGGCGATTTGGAGCAAGGTTAGTAAAGGAAGTTTTGAGCTCAAAGGTTGCTTGGAAAGGAGGTGACTTTAAAGCCCTGGAAAGTGAGGTGTATGTTTGTATGCCCGTGTGTGTGTGTGAGTGAGAGGAAGTGTTGTGGCCTGCCAGCAGCCAGCGGAGCTGGTGGCAGAGCCAGACAGTGAGGAGGTTGGGGAGGAATATGGCCAGTCCTGGAGTCTGGGGAAGGGTCTGACGAGTGCTCTGTGTTGGAGGAAGAGATGGGGCCAGGGTCACCCGACAGTTATCAGCTGTCTTCGGAGTTGGATATTACTGGGGCAGAAGAACAGCTGGAGCCTGTTCCCAATCTGCGCATGCGCAGAGCTGCTAGGAGAAGGGAACAGCTAAGGAACAAGGGCCAACTCAGGTGTAAAGGCACAGGTGGACGGTGAATGTCCCCTCCCATAGGGAATAAAGAAGAACGAAGGGGAGGGGAACTAAAAGATTCAACCATTTGGTCAGCTGCTCCAGAACCCTGGTGGTTTGGTTCACCAATAAACAGAATCTTTCTTTCCAATCAGCTTCCAGCCTCCATTTTATTTCCAGTGTCTTTCTCCCAGTTTGGAACTGAACCAGATAGATTTTCCTTCCAACGTTGCATTAGGACATGACATGACATGACATGAAAATAAAATGTTACTCATAAACAAGTCAAATGTTATTGTTACTGAAATGTTACTGTTATTGAAACATCGACTTTCAAGCAGGGAAAGTAAATATATCTGTTTTCCTTTGTGGCACACCATATTTTTCTGTATGTGTGAATATACAAGTCTTTTACTTACAGAAAAGAGATAGATGGAGATTTTACAATGTTTAAAAGAGTCTTAAAATACGACTTTAAAAATAATAAGCACTATTTTTTTTGTCTAAAACATAATTGAAAACAAATTGGAGAACAGTAACATTTACATGGTTGGTCTTTTCATTACTAGGATTTCACCAGTAAAAGCCACACAAACTGGAGCATTTTCTTTTGAAGAAATGAAAAAGTGTTTTGAGAAGCATGGTAATATTTCACACAAGGCTATGGATTGCACATTCTTATTGTTTAAACTACTATTAACACTTCTTACATATGCCATTGGAAGTATGCAGGATTTTCAGATGATTAGGTCCATCTACTGAGTTATAACTTTTAAAATCATGATGTATGGAAATTTGTAGCACAAGATTGTTTGCATGGAGCCACTTGTCTATAGAAGGAGTATTCATCATCAGATAGATATTACTATATTTGTTTTCTTCCATTCAATCATCTTCAATTTTTGGAAACTGCCCTGGGCAAGTCCCTATGGTTTTCTAGACAAGGTTTGTCAGAAATGGTTTTCTACTGTTTCCTTTCTAGGGCTAAGAGAAAGTGACTGGTCCAAGGTCATCCAGCTACCTTTATGCTGAAGGTGTTGAGGTTACTATTTTTATTTATTTATTTATTTATACTACTTATTTTTGTCCTCAGAATACACTAACTCAGAAGCTTGTTCATGCCAGACACAAACTGAGCAATACAGTACAATGCAGTGATCCATGTGCAGATCCGTATATTCGGGAAACAAAACAACTACTTCACAAACACATGGCACAATATAGGAGAACAAACCCATCAGGACAAGATTCATCAGTCCATCTGCATTTAAAAGACAAAGGCCACTCTTCTGAAGACATCAAAGGCCACATTTTGGACAGAGAGCACCACTGGTTTGAAAGAGGAGTCAAAGAGGCCATCTATGTCAAAATTGAACAGCCTTCTCTCAACATAGAGGGAGGGATACAACATCAACTATCTCCTGTGAACAACACAGTACTTTCAGCAGTTCCATGAAGGCTCAACACCCATTTGCACTACTCAGGTGACCTTGAGAGCACAGATAAGCCTCCAAGTGGCCTCAACAACTCTCTAAAAGAATGCAAATGACCTGCAAGGAATGTAAATCCTTCCATTTCCGACCATCCACTCAGAGCTGAACAAGCTTCTTGGATGAGAAGTAAAATGTCTTCAAAGAAAAACAAGGAAGTCCACTTGCCTCTTGAAAAAGCACCTTTGAGACATCTGTGCAATTTATTATAATAATCTCCCTTATTGCTACCACTAAATGTTTAAAGAATTATATCAATTTATTTATTTCAGACCAGCTTCAGTGTTTTCTTCATCGTGAAAATAAGTTTATCACACAAAACTATTCTAAAACATTATCTTTTATGTGCTCCTCTCAATTAGTAATATGTCATTAGTTTGCTTATTTTCTTAATATCTAGCTCCTGGTAGCAGCTGAACTGTATGCTAGATGGAACTGAACCAATGTCAAAATCCCAAAGTAATTTCTTACAAAGCTTTCAGCAATATGGTTTCAGCTGTCTATTGTCCATCAAATTAGAGGTTACAAGCTGCCAAGCCTTTTCACTACAGCAATAATCTTAGATTGTCATATATTATACTCAGTATAATACGTTGTCATAAATTATACTATGTTTTCTATTTAAATAATAGAAAAATAAGTTCTCTTGAACTAAATTGAACATTTGCTAAAATATATTGGACACTGTCAATAATGGAACTCTGTGGCTTTAGAAACTCTCTAGTAATTTGGAATCACAATTTATTTTTTATCTAATTCTTATTTCTCATCTTTGAACCAAAATAACACTCAAAACAACTAAGAATAAAATTCAGTTTAAAACAAAGCAAAAACAGCCCTACTGCTCCACTACCATCTCCAGTTTGAGAATAACTTTGCCAACAAGATAATTTAAACACTGAAAGCCTATTAGGATAAAAATATCTTTATTTGTCAAGAGAAAGAGCTACAGTGACAAATGAGCTAGCAGTATCTCTTGAACAGATAGTTTGGAGAACAGAAGGTGACTTCAATTCAATTCAGTTTATTGAGGTCATATTTATAATTTATTTACCATATGATGAAAACATGACAGAAGGGAAATAAGCATATACACACAATCCATGTAATTATATACAAAATGTCTTTGGGGGTATGGCAGTGGTCTCATAACTGGATGTCCAATTCAGCTATCAAGCTGTTGCTTCATGCAGATCTTCTAGGGAACCATGTTATAGGCAATCTTGTGCAATATGTTTAATAATATGCATATCAGAACCCCCCAGTCAGAAAAAAAGGGAATCTTCCTATTCCCACTGATACAGGGCAGAGGCACTTCTTCCAGTATTACACCTAATTCTATTCAGTTTTGACCCAACAGAATGAGACATTTCAAAACCAGGTGGTTTGGTAGACAGATCACTAATGGTCAGGCCAAAGACGGTACCTTGGACCATTTTTCTCTCCAGGCATTCTCATTCTGTGGTCAGTTTAATGTGCTGTTTAGGCATCAGTTATATTTCTATAATTAATTTGTATCATGCATTATTTAATTTTTTATTTTCTGTCTTACAATCTTTTATATTTGGGGGCTTTATATAGCTGTATTTTACTATTTTTAAGGAACTTCTTTTTTTGCCAGGATAGTGCAAAAGTAGACACAACTGTCTCAGAGAAAGATCCAGCTGCTAAAAACATATGAGTGGCCCCTGGTATTCTGAAGAACATTTTTAATTCAAATACAAAGGATTACACTGCTCTAAATATTACCACACAGTGGTATGCCAGCTAATGTCATCTGTCTATTGTCACTGAAGGTCAATACATCTGTCATCAAAAGAACAAAGTCTGTATGCAACTTTTTCCAAAGGTGGTAAAATAGAAAAAAAACAAAACAAACACCTAATACTCTACTAATCTCCCTTTGAAAGGATTTCCAGAAGTTAGATATGGCTAGTTGAAAGCTTATCCTTACCCATGATGAGAATAAATGTACCAAAAATGTCTTGGATCTTATTTAGTAATCCAGGAAAAATGATATTGCAAAATTGTTTTTTCTTCCTACATACTTTAAACACCTGTACAGTGAAAAATGAAAGAATGGACTGATCGAGGAATTAGGATTTTATTTACATATTACAATCTAGACCAGTGATGGATAACCATTTTGTTGTCGCATGCCGAAAGTGCGACACCCCCAAGCATGCATGCACATCTTCTGGATGCACCCTGCCGCCCCACGCATGCAGGCAGAGACCCGAAAATCAGCTGGCAGGTGGGAGGTGCACATGCATGCGGGGTGGAGCTGAGCTGGATGATGGCTCACGTGCCCGCAGAGAGGGCTCCGTGTGCCACCTGTGGCACACATGCCATAGGTTCGCCATCACAGATCTAGACTATAGAAATAACATCTCATCTGAAGTGCTTCAAAATAATACTTTCCCTTCTTTCAATGAAAAAATGTTTTTGAATGCTGAAACAAAAACAAATGTCAACTTGTGTTCTCCTGAGCACTAGGAAAAACATTCATGGATAGTTTGTTTTTAGTTTATTGTTCTTTTTCATATTTTTCTTATGAGCACATTTACGTTCATGATTCCTTAATTCTTTTCACGTGTTTTTCTTTATTCTCCTTTGCAAGTAAATATTGCAATAGGCCTTCTTCTCACTGTTTATTCTCGACACCTATGTTTATTATTTCACATTTATTTATTTATGGATTTTGTTAACTTCTTTATTATTGTTTTTGTTTCTTATTTCCGCAGCTGCCTTTTCTTCCCTATGATTTACTATTTCCTGTTTCCTTTTTTAAGTTGTTAGACAACTTAAGCGGGAGCCAAAGAACGCTTTATATTAGAAACATGGCAATCACTAAAAAAGCCTACCTTGCTATAAATATTGCAACATATTATGCAGCTCTTGTTTATTCTCACACTTTTAAATTCAAGTTAGTGTTGAACGCCTATGTTCTGATCTACAAGGTGCTCAAAAAGGTGCCCATTGTAGGATGGAAAGCTCTGTTAAAATCAAAACGGTAATCAAAAAGCATAAAATCAAACCAAACCAAACCAAACCAAAAGGTAAAATCAAAAAGCATAAATAAAATGATATTCAGATTCAGGCTTATTAATGATTGCTTGCCTGGTTTTAGACACAGAGCAAACCAATATATCAATTATATAAATATTATGTTGGCAACTTTGTGGGTTTGCTTTCATCCCAGCTCCACCAGGGAAATGGTGATGAGCTCACAGATGCTTCTAAGGAATTGGAGGAGGGGAACTTCATTGCTACTCTGTATCAGCTGAACATCAGCTGTGACACCTAGAAGCTTTTGTTTTTTACTGACATTTCTTCCATGTCCTGAAGGATCGTTCCCATCCCAAGGGCATAGATCATATCACCCTCAGAATAAAGCATGTGCCTTCTCCTTTATGTAAAGCTAACTGGGAATTTTCTGTTCTTCAATAACTTAAATCTACTATATCTAGGCTACAAAATTCTGGATGACTAGATGCTGTTGGTTTGACAGCAAAGGGTTACTTTTATGTTTCTTCTATTATTCATTCCAGGTAAATAAGTTAAAAATTAAAGTTAAAAACTTAAAACATTAGATAATTAGTGGAAAAATTACTTTGATAAATGACCTTCCTTTTTAATTTTATTTCATACATATAGAAAGTGGGATAAATTCAGACATTAGTAGATTAACCAGCCCATGGTAGAATTAGAAGTGCTGTAATCTTAAGAAATGGGTATGACTGCTCTCAGCCCTAGGACATCGTGTGAGTTTTGGTATGCATACATAAAACTTTATCTTTGTCATTTTCAAGGGTTTTTTATGGTTTTTACTCTATCAAAAGTAGAAGAGTAGAATTAAATTGCTTAGTGAAATGACAAATTCTTTCATAGAATTTCTGGGATCAGTTAATATACTTTACAAGAAGGCATAGGTTTTGCTGACCACAGTGACATTGTCTTAAAAAGGATTAAAGAATGAATTGTGAAGGAGAAGAAATATCAACTTCAATTGAAAAACAAGGTTTTGAACTCTGCATTTCTCCACTGTTTTGGTTAGCCAGTCTTATTTGGCCATTCTTACCTATCCTCATGGCTTGCCTGAAAAAATATGTTTACAGGGAAAGAGAGAAGTTGGGGAAGAATGGATATACTGTATATGAAAGAAACTACATTGCAGTGGAAGAGTTAGATTCAGCAAGAGTACCTTGCAGCTGTAGACATAACTGTTTCAGGATAGTAATCTCTGCTAAATTTCCAAATGCTTATTAGAAATAATATTCTTGATGTGCTGTATATAATTCAAGAAAAGTTCTGTCTTCAAGCTTTGAACTAAAATTTCACAAGCTTTGAGTCTGTGAAAGTGTTACCTTCCTATGACAACTACATGACTAAACAACAACAACAACAAAAAACCAAAAAACAAAGAAACACACGCTGCATTATGCTTGTTCTTTGCCTTACAATAGATTTAGGCAAGCACAGACCAACTGTCAGGATTTTTTTCTTTTTTATTGTAGCAAGTGTGTGTACAACAAAGTGTTTCTCTCTGAACGCAAAGTGTGATGACTTGTTTCTAAGAGTGGGTTTTTCTTTTACACCTTTTTGACAATTAAGTTTTACCCTCCTCTTACTTAAAGTAACTTTCACTCCCACTGAGTTCTCAAATCAGCACTTGATAACCCGTAGCAGAATTAATTTGCTCTGAGCTCAGTTCGCTGATTATGGGATGTGGGAACTATGTTTTTATAAACTTTCCATTATCTCTAGTACTCCTCTAATACTTGTAGCAACCTTTTCCATTACTGGCCAAACTGCTGTCAAATTGGTCTTGCCTGTCACTCTGGGCCTGAAACTGGAGGATCTCTCTCTATTCTGATCCCACACATCCTCATTTGGAATTACTTCTTTGTTGTGGGTACTACAGATAGGCTTGATTACTGGGATTCTTTTTACCTGCTTGCAGAATTCTGTTGTCACTCAGGTCAAGCAATCCACACAGTTCCTGCTGCTTGGTTCTATGTCCTTCTTCCTTTGACTTCAGCTTCCTCCAAAAGAACTGTCTCTTTGGCTTAGCTAGCTTATGCGTTTGGCTCTCTTCATTCCTAGCTACAGTACCTCACAGATTCTCCATGGGTTAAATATCCAACTGACTTTTCTGGTTTACTGTTTTTATTCAATGCCTGTGTCCTTCTCCTTATTATCATCTTTTCGCCACGTCACTGGCTTTCATCTCTCAGATCTGTAACTTCTTCATTTGGACCCTATGGTATGATGCAAGCCAAAAATATTGTTTTGCCTAACAGTACATCATAGACCCTCAGCAAGTATGTTTCAACCATATTAATCTTCTTTTACCCATTGTGTTTTGCTGCCACTGAAGGAGGTAATGGCAAACCACTTCTGAAAACTCTTGCCAAGGAAACTGCAGACTGCAGACAAAAGGGCAAAAAAAAAAGAAAAGGACATAGCAGTGTGAATGAATGTTTATAATGTTGCATCTACTTTCAACGGGTCTTTAAAATGAAGATCAAGTAGGAATATGATGCTATTGACTTCATTACAATCCCTGCCTACATTAAAACTCAATAAAACATTTGTCTAGCATTTCACAGAATCTTTGTTAACAAGTTTAATTGATTGGTGGTTTTTAAGAGAAGAAATCTTACAAGTAATGTATTGCATTTGATGGTTTACGCACAGGGTTTCTTAATTCTGTATATTCTTTTTCTACAACCATGGCAAGGAGGAACAGGAGAGACTTTTATTATTTACTAGTTTCAGCTCAGTTTCAGCTCCACCATGTAATCAAATCTGTTGAGAAAGTATCCTGCCACATACTCAGATCTTATGAACTTGCATGGGATCTTTTTGGCATGCTGCAATTGTATTTTTTTTTTGCATCCCATTTCTTTTCTTCTAACACAAAATTCCAATTCTTTGAGAAATTATAAAATGGACTTCGGCCTTTGATAGTTTATCCATTATTCTGCAGAGAATTGAAAAAAAATCCTAATATCAGTATAATAAGCATGTTTTTTGGATCAGGATAGTTAATTAAGAAAACAATGCAAATCAAAAAGTTCTCAGAGTTATCTCCATTTCCATGTAACTTCAGTTGCAGCTTTATAGGTTGAACTGAACAGGCTGCTGAACACCTTGTGAATTTTTTATTTACTTCGAGGCATGTCTTGATTTTTTTCCCCATAAGGTTCACTGTATTGATTAGAATGACTAAGTCCAAAATCAATTCTTAACCTCTCTGTAGAGAATATGGTTGATTCACCACTAATAGAAAAAAATGGGCACTGCACAAACATTCACAGCTAGTTAAAAAAAAACCCTTCATGTTCTTTTAGGAACTGAAATAGAAGACAAGCCAAATTGCTAGAAATGTAGATATTCCAGGCAGAAAATAGATGGGGAAAGTTTTAAAACATTGCTTAATGGTATCCCCTTCAGCTGCTCATGTGTCTGTATTAATCAGTTGAAAACAAAATATGTATGGGTGAATATAATACATATTGACTTGTAGTAGCTTTTATACAGTATCCTATTTGCATGTTTAAAATAGAAACTGAGCATTCAGTGTTTTGCTCCAATTAAGGAAGGAATTGTGGTTTATCACTGACAAGGAAATAGATACCTGGTTTACTTGGACAGTTTTCCATTATAACAAAGATGGTAGGGAAACCTCAAGTGGATCCATATTTCTTTGGTAAATAAAATACTTTCTACTATATGGCTCATTTGGTTTGCACTATAAAATGATATTATTTGAGAAAATGCTAAATAAATTCATAGATAAAATTATCTAGGATTTGCTAGATTCATAGAAGTTGGTTTCTTATGGTTAGAATGGGGCTATCATTATTCCAGGACAATGTTATCTGACACACATAATATTCAACCATGGCCATATATCACTTACAGCTTGATACATGCTGACTTGCATCTGGTTTCATAGAAATTTGCCAAGCTGAGGTCAGTCCATCTTCAGCATTTAATCTTAATGCTTCATTCACATATGAAAAACAATACTGGATTTGGGTGAGAGAAGCAGACAATAAGGAATTATGGAACTTGTACTCTAGAACTAGTGTACTGCACGCTGGGGATATCGCCCTTTTTCAAATCTGTCTCTATTGCAGATTTTTTTTATCAATGTTGACTTGGAAGCTATCACAAAAGCAGCTTAGCTTCCAAGGAAAGGTTTTGAAATAATTTTTCAGTGTCTGACTAAGAACTAAGACCAAATTTTATAAGAAAAAGAACTATTAGATAGGTAGGTTTCCAAGCTGCTATCTCAACCTTTTATTTCTATAATTCATGTAATTTATTCATATAATTCAGTGGGGCACCCCAAGGCTCTGTTTTATCTTTGGCATCTTCATTAATGATTTGGATGAGTGGATAGATGGGGAACTCATCAAATTTGCAGTTGACACCAAGCTAGCAGGAATAGCCAACACTCCTGAAGATAGGTTTATCATACAGACTTGAACATGGGTGCTATCGAACAAAATGAAATTCAATGGTGAAAAAAGTAAGGTTCTACATTTGGGCAAGAAAAGCAAAATGCACAAGTATAGCATTTGTGGTACCTTGCTCAATAGTAGTAACTGTGAGAGGGATCTTGGAGTCCTAATGGACAATCACTTAAACATGAGCCAGCAGTGTGCTGCAGCTGCCAAAAAAGCCATCACAGTTCTAGGCTGCATAAACAGAGGGATAGAATCAAGATCACATAAAGTATTAATATTACTTTATAATGCTTTGGTAAGGCCACACTTGAAATACTGCATTCAGTTTTGGTCACCACGATATAAAAAGACTTTGAAACCCTAGAAAGAGTGCAGAGAAGAGCAACAAAGATGATTGGGAGACTGGAGGCTAAAACATATAAATAACAGCTGCTGGAATTGGGTATCTCTAGTCTTATGAAAAGAAGGACTAGGGGTGACATGATAGCAATGTTCCAATATCTCAGGGGATGCCACAAAGAAGAGGGAGTCAAGCTGTTCTCCAAAGCACCTGAGGGCAGGACAAGAAGCAATGGGTGGAAACTAA
>JANHZT010008520.1:29724-39734 GCA_032468215.1 Stegonotus admiraltiensis | reverse complement strand
GACGATAGTTAGCCAAAACAGCTGGATCCAGAGAGGGCTTCTTGAGGAGGGGCCTCACCACCGCCTCTTTCAAGGCTACCTTGAATTTAAAACCCACTTCTGGCCCAGGGGTCTTCTCCCACTGCAGGCCAGAGCCAAGAAACATCAACGCTGCTGAGGACTCTCGCTCTCCTGCTGCAATGGCTGAGGTGGCCCTTCCATCTCCATTTCTCTGTGAGGGTGGCGGAGGGAAGGGCTGAGAGCTGCACAGAAATGCCCCCCACTCCCCACTTCCTCTCAGCAACCCCCTCCGGTCAGCTGTGATTTACTTCCTCCCTCTCTCTGGAATTCTCTGGTACTCAGAATCTAACCCCAACTCCGCCACCCCCAAATCCCAGAGTCCTTCCCTGACAATTCCTTGCAAGGAAAAGCCTGGGGGAGATGCGGGGGAAGGAGAAGAGTTTAAGGCAGGGGTGAAATCCAGCAGGTTCTGGAGAACCATTAGTAAAAATTTTGAATAGTTCGGAGAACCAGCAAATACCACCTCTGGCTGGCCCCCGAGTGGGGTGGGAATGGGGATTTTGCAGTATCCTTCCCCTGCCACGCCCACCAAGCCACACCACGCTCACCACGCCACAACCACAGAACCAGTAGTAAAAGAATTTGGATTTCAGCACTGAGTTTAGGGGTCTGGCAAAGTGAGTTAAGGAACAAGAGTGGGGAGGTTATGGGTTGGTTTCCGAATGTTCTGTTACCAGGCTGAGTAACATCTTCAGCAGACCAGTACCTATAGACTTGGCTTACCTCTTGGCTACCTGGAACAGGTTGCTTATGAAACTTGGCTTAAGTAGGCCCCACTATTCTGGCCAGCATTATCCTATGACTTTGGCCAATGGCTAATAGTTCTTCTCGATAATTGTTTCCAGAAGAGTAAAAGACTAAATCCTGTCCTCTCAGACTCCCGTTTTGCCTTCTGAGAAGTCAAGGGGGGGCAGGGGAGGAATGGAGCAGTTTCAGATAAATGGAGAGGGAAGGAATGTGGCCTTGCAACATCTAACTCACAGCAGCCCATTGTGCATTTTTAATCAGGACATTCCCCTTGCAACCCCTGAAACTTGAGGTGCAAATATTTCTCCTAGCTAAAAGGATTGTTCTTTGTAGATAACAGAAGGGCAGGGAGCAAGCGCAGGCCCACGGCAAGAAGCAAATAATGGAGGCTCCCTGCAGTCTTTGTTAGACGCTCCCTGCAGAGAAAGAGGGGCACCCGGATTTATACAGGAGAAAATGATGCCAGGGAGGGGGAGGAGTCCTTTGGAAGAGCCCCCCTTGCAGTAGGGAAGGCCTTAACAAGCACCGCAGGGAGCCTTGGCTCCTGGCTTTGGCTCCTGCCTTTGGATTCCACAGTAGAAAATGTCATTTATAATAAGAGGATGATAAACCATCTGCTCCAGGCTTTTTCCTTGTTTTGATCATTTTTACAGCTTCACAAACTTATATTTAGGGAAAGTTCATTAACTGATACTATTTTTTATTTATTTGTTTCTTTTTATGTAGCCTATATAAGGTAACTCTATGATAAATTTTGTTTCTTTAACTATTCATCAACCTTTGCCAGAGAAACTTCTCTTTTGTATCATTTACAGTAATTGATAAAATATTATTTACATAAATTATCTGTTATTATATTTTCATCTTGTAATTGTAACAATATTTTTTCTGTTTTCTTTCTTCAGTTTATATGCCAACCATTTCCCTGGATTATTTGCAAATCCAAGATTATTTTATTTCCCATAGTTTGTATTTACATTTTACATTTCCCTTCATGTTAACTTGGACAATTGCTACTGTAGTGAAATAATTTGTTGTAAAATAATTATCTTTACTGGGGATGTCTTTAATTTTTCTTTCATTTTTACCTCATCTAAAATTGTTTGTGTTTTCTCTTATTCTGGGGTTTGTTTGTTTTTTGAGTTTGCTATAATAGAACATAATATATATAACTGCCCCTCAGTTATCGCTGTCTGAAGATGTCTCCGTGGTCATGTGGCTGGCAGGACTAAATACCAAAGGTGCACGGAACGCTGTTACCTTCCCACCAAAGGTGGTCCCTATTTTTCTACTTGCATTTTTTTACGTGCTTTCGAACTGCTAGGTTGGCAGAAGACACCAGGAGGAACTCATTACTTATTAACATTTATGAAAGATGTTTATGAGGCTGCCTTGACTCCAGATGACTCTGAGTAACAGTAGAAATAAACATAAGAAAGGAAGACCAATCACTCAGCAAAGAGGGTGCTTAATTTAGAAGGAAAATTGCATTCTCTACAACCACTAGATCCTGCCACAGCTGTTCCCCATCCTAGCCCAAAGCTTGGGGAGAAAACAGAACTTAAGGGCTTGTCTAGAGAAGAGAGGGGTGGGAATATTTGGGCCTCTCGAGGGCAGGAGAGTGGCAGAAAAGGCCCCTTCCTGGATCCCAGCAGTGGTCGTTTTATGGATGGGACCTGGAGCATCCCACCTAACAACCCAGGCAGGCAGAAACCATGGGAGACAGGCAGTCCCTTCTGCAGGAGCCAGGGCCTGTGCCAGGGCTCTAGATATGGCAATCGGCACCTGAAACCTCCTGACTGTATCAGAAGACAGCGGCACAAGCTGCCACCCAAGGCCATGCATCCTGCTTAGAGATCTTCAGAGAGGCTGAACGGCCCTCTACAGGATTGAATGAGATGACCTCTAAGGTACATTCCAACTCTTATGATTCACACTTCTGTATCCAAATTGTTCTGGGCACCATTTGCATTTTAGGAAGAACGCTGGCAAGGTGGAGCAGGAAGTAGGACGATCTCTCAAGAGAAAGCTGTGGAAGAGACTGCCCAGGAGCCGAGAGATGCTCTGTCCCTGGAGATGTTGAGGTGGAGCCATTACTGCGCTGGGCAGGTGGTTGGACTAGATGGTCTCCAAGACCTTTATCATACCCAGAGAACCTGGGAAAGACTACCTTGCTCAAATGGAGTGGTTTGATCCCAAGGCCTGCAGTGTGGTCCAGGGGTGGGAGATGCAAAAGGCTACTGAAGTCTTTCTGCACTCCAACAGGAAAGTCCTACTTGGGGCTGGACATCTGATAGCTGCCAGCTGATTGGTTCGACAACCATCTTTTGCCCATTCTGCTTATTCTGGTGAGGCCAGCCGCTACCATCTGCCTGGAGCCCAGGCAGCCAATGCTCAGAAAGTAAGGTGGCTGCTGCTCCCTCTCTGCCAGGGGCTCAGCGGTTGCCAGCTTTCTTCAAGGCCTGTAGAGCTACGGAACCCTTCAGTTCTCCCCCTGTCTCTAATGGGGGCGGGGTGGGGGGCAGCTGTGGAATGCGGAATGCAATCCTCTCCTCAGCTCTTTCCTTGGTCCTGTGAGCCGGGGCTGTTGCCATGCTGAGTCTGAGGTACCTTCCCACAGAGGGCTTACATTCCAACAAGAGACTGGCTGGGGGATGTCCACATTCTGGGACTGTCCTGGACAGCCTGACTGTCCGACGTCTGCAGGTGCCCACAGCTGCCCATTCGGCGGCCTTGCGGTGGCCGGCTGGGTAACATACGCCTGCCAACAGGCAACATGCCCACGGCTGGAGCCGGCTGGTGGTAGGACGGGCGCCTGGTAGGAGGAGTTGCCCAGCTGCCTCCGAGACCGACTCCAGTTGGCCCGCAGCCTCCGGACTCTGACGGGGAGCCACCCCGGGAGGGGGTGACGAGAGGCACCATTTCCGCCCACGGCCCCTCTTGGCACCTTCGGGAGAGCCCGCCTTCCTCCCTCGCGGGATGGGAGCTGCTTGCACGCCTTCCTCCGTTCCGCCGAGGTCTCCAGCGGCCGGCCTCTCATCCCGGTCGCGGCGCTGCGGTGGGGCGCTCGCTGCCCTCCTTTCCCGGGCGGCGGGCTCGGCGACCGCCCTGCAGGGGTCCGAATCTGGCCAGGGAGCCTCGCTCTACGGCCGAAGAGCCGCGGGGCAGGGCTGTGGCGAAAGGATCCGCCGGGGCCAGGCAGTTGCTTCGCTGCCGGGCCCGCCGCGAGCGTGCCTGAAGCCCCGGGGCCTTCCCTGAAGCGCGGAGGCACCGTCCGGCTCTGCTCTGCGGAACCGAGGGCGGCCGGGACGATCGGACAAAGGCAAGAGCGCCGCGGACGGCCCGCCTCACCCGGCTGCTGGTGCCCGAGGAAGCCAAGGGAGGCGCCAGGGGGCGCTGCCCGCCCACCTCTCCTCCTGGCGCGGGTAAGGCATTCGGAGGGAGGGAGGGAGGCAGGGAGGGACGGTGGGCGGCTGCGGCGGCCTCCTCGGGGGGAGCGCGGGATAGCCCGCCTCGCAGAGGGATCCGGCGGAGCCGAGTCGAGCCGAGCGGGTGCATTCCTTCAGCCGCCCCCGGCCACCCCCATGGCCTCGCTGCCGCTGCTGCTGCTGCTGCTGGCCGCCTGCGCCACTCTCGCTCACGACGCCATCCCGGCGCCCGGAGGCAACGGTAGCGCGCCAGCCCCGACCGTCCTGACGGTGGCCATGGTGCTGCCCAAGGACAACCCCAACTACCCGTGGGCGCTGCCGCGCGTGGGCCCCGCCGTGGACCTGGCTCTGGAAGCGCTGGAGCCGGCGCTGCGGGCCGCCGGGCTGGCGGTGAAGAAGGTGATCGCCACGTCCGAGCTGAACGGCGCCTGCTCCGAGTCGGTGGCGCCGCTCAAGGCCGTGGACCTGAAGCTTTACCACAACCCGGACGTGCTGCTGGGGCCGGGCTGCGTGTACCCGGCGGCCGCCGTGGGCCGCTTCGCCTCGCACTGGAGCCTGCCGCTGCTCACCGCCGGCGCCGTGGCCGCCGACTTCAGCCGCAAGCAGGAGCACTACAGCACCATGGTGCGTGTCGGCCCGTCCGCCCCCAAGCTGGGCGCCTTCGTGGCCCACCTGCACGGGCACTTCAACTGGACCTCGCGCGCCGCGCTGCTCTACGTGGACCGCAAGACCGACGACCGCCCCTTCTACTTCACCATCGAGGGCGTCTACGAGGAGCTGCGCCGCGCCAGCCTGGTCGTCGGCTACCACATCTACGCGCCCCGCGACAACGGCAGCGCCGCCGGCGACGAAGCGGGGGGCCCGGACGCGGCCGTCCAGTTCATCCGAGCTAACGGGCGAGGTGAGAGGCGGGGCGGGGGGCGGCACCGCAGCGCAGCGCAGCGCGATCGCGGCCGGGGCTGGCCATCCCTCCTCCCGCGGAGAGCTTGACCTTCGTGCCAGCCGCAGGGCCGGCTGGGGCGGGTGCTAGTCCTGCCGAAGGCCGGGCCTTCCTTCGACGGGGCTCGGGGCGCAGGCGGTTCGCGGGCGGAGGGGCGGCGCGGGGGCGAGGCCGGGCTCGGGGAGAGGCCGCCCAGCCAACAGCCGGTCGGCGCCAGCTGTTCCTTGCGCGTCGCCGCCCGGCCCGGGAGGCACCTATCGATCCGTCGGCCTGCTGCAGCTGCGCCCCTCCATCTTGGCGGCCGCTGCCGCTGGAGCTGCTTTGTCATTGGGGCGGGCAGGAAGCCGCCGGGGACGGCCCGGTGGAAAACCTGGCAGCCGCTACCGGCTCCCTCTTTCCGGGAGGAGGCCCGGACGGGCTCGCCCGCCGCCGGATCTGCAGGCCGGCCCGGCGGGCCAACTGGATGCCCCAGAGGCAGAGGCAGAGGGTTGCTGTCGGGCACGTAGACGCCGCAGACCGGCAAGGGCCCCGGCGGTCGTCGCGGTTGTAATGGCCCCGAAAGGCTGGGGAGGGAGAGCAGGGAGGTGCGGTTGGTGGACCCTGCGGCTCCGGAGGGCTGGGGCGGCTTTCAGACTCCCCCATAGGCGCCGCCTTCCATCAGAAATAGGAATCTTCCACAAGGTGGATCTGCGGACAAGGGACCCGCAGGGTCCGGAGCCCCTGGGAGGTTAACCTACCCAGAAATGCTGGCAGCAGAAGCCATTTGCAGGAAGGACCAGGGAACTGTGGATTTTAATCCTGGCTTCATTGTTTTTACAAATAACTCAAAGCGATGAACATATCCAACACATCTTCCCCTTCCCATTTTTCTGCACAACCACCCTGTGATGTGGGTTGTCCAGGGAGAGAAGGGGCTTTGATGGATGAGGGGAAGAGGGAGGCTAGATTGCAATGCTACAATTAGGAATTGTACTTTAATTTCGCCCCTGATCTCCTCCTTCCCATTTCCCACCACCATCTCACAACTTCATTACCCTGCAGCAGGGGCCTTTCCACTCTAATACAGCAACTTCCACCTCCAGAGGACATCCAACTTCCCCTCGTCCTGTTGGGAGAGTCCATCCAGCAATAGTTTTCCTTCTGGCAGCTGTTCCAGCAGTTCTACTGCTTTCCCAAGAACCTCTGGTTGCCCTTCAGTACCTCACTAATCTCTCAGCCTTTGGTCAAAACTGCTGCATCTGTTGTGCTTCCAGATATACCTTCACTTGGTGGCCTGTTTGCAGCCGGGCAGCCGTGCTTTCCTACCTGAAACAAAGAGACTTCCCCAAGCAGAAGCATGCCCAACGGCCCTGCCCTCCTCTCGCCTGTTCTTGTATCTTTGGCCTCCCCCCACCCCCCAATCCACTCCAGTCCTCTAGGAGAAAATTCTTTCAGATGAATTCAGGATGTTACTCAACTTTTCCCAAAAGTAATGTCAGGTTCTTTGGTGATCAGCATTCGCTGAAGCATAACTCTAACCAATTCAAGGACACTGTGTGTGTTGTGGGCAAGTATGAAAATAGACACAAACACACCCACAGCATACCGTACTTAACCTCACTTCCTCTTTTCTGACACGTTTAGCCCTTCTGGATCTAAATTCCCTGCATCTATTCATTGCTTCATAAGGTCGCATCGGTGTCCTTTGGCTGCGTTGAATCCTCGTCCCCCTTTTCCTCACTGTTTCACAGATCCACATTCCTTTCTTTTCCTAACCCTAGCCCTAACCCATTCACCCCTCCCCCCACATCCCAAATCTTCCAAGGGCGTCTTCCAATGGGCCCATCAATGTTGGCTTCTGTTGTCCATTGTGGCTTCGGTCAAGCAAGGCTTTACATGGCCCTGGTTAGTAACATACAGGAAGCATAGACTAGGTGACCAGCCTTAGTGGCATCCAGGCCACAGGCCCAAATTGAGTCCATTGTCGCATGTGTGCCCGAGCCCACTTCCAGTCCAAACATGCTCATGTTATCCTAGGCAACCCAAGGTCTGTAACAAGCCAAGATATGTTACCTACATCTTAGCAGCTTGGAGGAAAGTGCCCTTGCCGACAGTGCTGTACCTGAAGTGAGCTGATAGGAATTTATTCACAAATTTAAAGGGTCGCATCACGAGTCATCGATATTTGCAGAACATACTGACCCTGCGGACTGAACAATACCAGACTGAAGTGACCAATAGAAAATGTACAAAGATCCAGGAAATGACAGCTTAGCTTAACAAGTCAATCAGCCCCAGGATTCGGAGTTCAAAAAGGCAGGTGCTGGGAAGCATCCAAGACAGAACAAAAGCATGTGGGAGAAGACAGGTGCCTAAAGACTTTCCACAGTAGATGTTTCACCTGGTTTCTGAATTGTCTCATCCTCTGCGTCGGCACAAGACTTTGGGCCATAAACCACTGAGGCTGGGCTCATGCCTCACTTCATTTAGGACTCAAGGAGAGAATGCGACCAGCTGAGCACAGCACACAAAGGCAGCTCCTCAGAGGTTCACTCACTGGATGAAGGGGAAACCAGGTTGGGATCTTCTGCCTGTGGCTTCCCTTGGCTCAGTTGGACATGGGGGTGGGCTCTCTTCCCCAGGTCCCCTTATGTCAACAGTCGGGCCTCCCAGGGGCTGCATGAATCCTGGGGATCTGTGACAGCAAGCAGGGAACTGAACTGATTGGCAGCCCCAAATCATTTAGGGAGGACCAACCAAACGGGGGTGGGGGGGTGGGGAGAGCGGGCCCTGACTGGCCAGGAGAGGCCTTTTGGAATTGGAGTGGAGCTTAATGGAAACAGTGACCTAGTGTGTGGCTGTGGCAAAGAGACAACACTGCCAACATCACACTGTGCTTTTATACAGCATGTGGGGTGTGGGGCGCCCTTAGAAGGTTGTGTACAGTTCTATCCACACAGCTGAAGAAATGAAGGAAGGCAAGCCAGGAGCAACCAGATCTTAAGGCTGGGGATGCACTGGGAGCTTAGATAGAGGCCGAGAAAAGGATTCTGCCAACTTCTACACAAGCAGCTTGTATTGCAGCTCAAAATGTTACAATTTTGTGTGTGTGTGTGTGTAATAGCAAAGTGGGGGGAGGTGTGTGTGAGGCTGATCTGTGGAAGATGCCTTTGAAATGACTTTCCAATGGGGTTGGGTGACATCATGGCTCTCCAGGGTTCCTGGTAGCAGCTACTGATCCCCTCCCCCTCTGCTGATCTCGGGAGCCTGATGCAGCCTTTCCCTGCCCATTTCATAAAGGGAACTGGGGGTTTCTGGGATGTCTTCTTCCTTGAGGCCTTTGAGGTCTTCTGGCTGGGAAGTGCCAAAGACCAAGGCAATTGCAAGAACTGTCACTCTCTCTGCCCATCCCTGTCTCACAAATGGAGCCGGGGAGGAAGAGAAGACACCCTGGCAGCGTCTCAAGCCCCTTCTCTTGACTCTGCAGACAGAATCCAGGCTGAGAGCTGCAGGCTGCAAGTGGGGACAGGAGCAACCATGGACCTGACTCCCCATTCCCAGCCCCTCCCTGATATGAGGAAGGAGGGAGGGAGGGAAGGAGCCTTGTCTTTCAGCTCCAGGGGTTCCCCTTTCCTGCCTTGACTGAAGCAATGGCTAGGCAGAAGGGAGATGGCCAATGGGAGCAAATTCAGGGAGGAACATATGAAGGGTTAGTAGCCACGGGAACAGACTGCCACAGGCCGAGTGGTGAGTTCTTCATTAGAGAGCTTCCAACAGACGCTGGGCAGCATCGATTACACCTCCCGATTTGAGCAGAGATTGGATTCTGTGACTGTGGTTACATGGTGATGCCATAACTCCTGAGTTCTTTCAAGGAGCTGAGCCTTCATGCCCTGGATCTGAATCTTGGACCTGAGAAGCCATTAACAGGACAATGGTGGAGCTTCCTACCTGGGTGCCCCCACCACCACATAGGAGGCAGAGCAGGGGACAGAACGGCTGAGCTCAGGAAAAGACTGAGAGCCCCTCCCACCCCTGGCACTAGGAAAGAGCCCCTGGACCTAACAGGTGTTTCAGAAGAGGGCCTTTCTTGGGGAAGACTGCAGAACCCAGGCAGGGACCAGCAGCAGGAACCCTTGATCTCAAGGTGGGGCAAATAACCAATGACCATAGAGAGCTTTGAAGCTGTTCACTGATTTGTAACCGCGCCGTGTGCTCTTAAAGGAGAAGACAAAAGTTTACAGCTGAGGGAGCAATTCATTAAGCTGGCTTCCACGCATTAGGTTATCTTTTTCTGAACAAACGAGTCAATTCAGGAGAAGAGCCCAGTCCTACCTTGAACACACGTTGTGTCTAGCTTGCTTCTTTCTCTGGGAATTTGCACAGGGCAGTTTCTTCTAACCCTTGTAGAGCTGGTGCTCCTTATTGTGGTGCCGTCTTGCTCTCGTGAAGTGTCCAGCTGATTCTGCTGTTCCTCACTTCGGCTAATGGCTGCCAATTTGGGGGTGGGGTCATAGAGGCCATCCTGGTTCAGGTCTAGGACTGTTCGTCTCATACTCTTGGCTGCCCCTAGTTCCCTGCCGGCATTCCTCCCTCCTGCGATTCCCCGCTGGCTATTCTCCTCGGCTGACACAACTCCACTGATTCGTCTTGGGCAATGGGCCACAGCCAGTCAGTCCTATGTGCTTCGGAATGGCCGATACACAGAAGGAGGGTTCGTCCTGGGTTTTTTGACACTCGGGACAGTTAGCACACAACAAATCGGCTAGAGGGGGTGAAAGTAAGGAATACTTTAGAGTTAATAGAAATCCAGTAAAAGGAGATAGGTGTACAAGAGTTTGCCAAAATGCCTCCCT